>MU390229.1:697900-916967 GCA_022578715.1 Nemania sp. FL0916
CGCAGCTTGGCCAAGATCCACCGCGTCTAGTATGGCAGACACTCATATGAGGGGAATAGATAGATGAGAAAGCTGTCGATACATCCAACCTCAAGCAATAATTCATTTACCACTTACGTAAGTTCCGCGTTGCGTTTGATTCCTGACCACGCCGATGGCTCTCGCTCTAACGTAGGTGCTCAATAGACCACGGAGGACATTTTATCGCATCGAGTGAGGCAGTCCCGACGTTCTCGGCGCTGCCAACTCATGGCTCTAACTTTTGTGAGTGGATCGAGATTTCTGTCAAAAATCATTCGGAATGACAGCGAAAGCTACCCTCATACATGAGAAGTAGTGTTAGGTTAATAGAGCATGTCAGGATCAAGAAAGTAGAAACTGCAGTTGAGTAGTTGACCTTCGCGTAGGGCGCAGACGTAGGTATGTAGAAAGCGCGCTAGAGTTTAATAGATTATGCACCAGCTCCACTCTCATCAAGAAGAGCATTATTATCGACGAATGAATGAATAGAATTGTTCAGAAGCTAGCTCCGCAACGGCAACGCTAAACTAGTTCCCGAGACGGCAGTAGGTCGCTTCGTCCTATCTTCATGCATGACGTAAGGCAGCGAAGGCGCAAAATATCTTAGCTGCGTTCATTTCGCGGCTGTCTCTGATATGCTAGGCATGTCTCTAAGGCTACTCAGCTGGGTCGGTCGTTTTCTATGTTCGGCAGACCAGGCTTCAATGATACTGCATGCAGATCGAAGTGCTTCATCGAGATCTTCGGCATTTTCTATCTGCTCATATCAAATAAAAGGCATCACTGCGAAATCACTTGTGCACCCATTATTAGCATGATCTGGACAGTGGATATTTTGGGCTGAGCACTTCTTGTAATTTGGAGATAGCATCATCTAGCTTTTTAAAGTCTCACGTGCTCAGATATTCTCGCCACCATGTTCGACGCGGCTGAATCTACATCGCTACTTAATGAGAATACCTGAAATAGTATCTAACGTTTTACTCAATTTACTCAAGGTCACCTGTTAGTTCTGATGCAGGATCAATGACTGCCAGTGAGTTAAATTGGCCAGCTTACAGCAGGCACGTAAGCATAACCTTTAGGGCATGTCCATCTATACTGTAGACGCTCTCGCAAGAATAGATATCGTCCAGAGGCGTCATTGGATACAAGCACAGGCCGGTGTTAGCACTCGAAGCAGAAGAGCCACTAGATAACGCATAGTCCAGAATGTTGACTCGTAAAATGATACGCCAATTCGCAAATTTAACGACTATATAGGTAGTTATTCGAAACTACTCATACGTAGACCAGGGACAGTCTAAACATACATACCTTTTCAATCGACTTATCATATGCAACCAGCTAATATCAAAGACAGCTAGTACTGGAATTAATGACAGCATATCACGACGCGTCACAAAAACAGACTTCTAGTCATATTTGTAGTACGCTTACTCGATGGCGGCTGCATTGTGTGTAAGAAACAGGATACCGAAACTAAAATAAGCATCAAAATGGGCTCGATGGACCTAGCACGCTTAGAAAGCAGTATGCTATCCCACTCGAAGATGGGCGCCTTAAACATAAGCACCGTAATTATAGCTGAATCCATGATGGTATACCTGTATTAATATCTAGAGTATTTATAACGTTACTTATATCAGACAATACTATAATCCGCCAAAGAAAAGAAAAAGAAGAAAAAAATGAAGCAAAGATAGCAGATGTGGGACTCGAACACCCCGCCTCAAAATTTCCAAAAAGAATCGAGGGCGTAAGGCAAGCTCACTCTCCCTCGACCGGAAAGCCGTCCGTCCAACGTTTTCCTGCCGACTACTTTACCACTCGGCCATCCAACGATGGCAGCATAGAGGGGAACGTCTGTTGTAGGGCAGCCCTGTTGTTGATAACTATATACCTGGTACCTGGCTACATTGGAGGAGGTACGTGTACAATGTATCAGTCATGCCTTCTGTACTGAACTGGCAGCCCTACAGATACCCATGCCAGGTATCCGTACTCACCATCATCTTAGCCCGAGACTTACCAGACGTGGCTATCTCAACATGACAGTCTGCAGAGTGTTGACGTTGCCGCAGGTCATACCTAGGAGGCTAGGACCACTTGAGATGATTTGGTCGCCAACAGGATAATTAGCAATTAGTTGTCCCTCCGAGCTTTACATTCTAAACATTCGAGAACCTTCCTTGCCTGAAGAAATCAATTTCTTCCTTGCCCTCAGCGGGGATCGGTATGGGTTCTGACGAGTCATGAAAGTCTGATTAATAGCGAAGCTTTCATAATATTCCTAACATGTGAGCACAATATTTATCCTAATAATCTGGAATTTCATGTTCGAGTTTAGGAAGATTGAACAATCCCAGCACTTCTCGCTATAAGTAAACTTACAGGTCTATCGCGCCGAGCGACAGTATCGCGGTAGGCTATTGATACAGCTACTACTGTTTCTTTCATAATCAACAATGACTGCATATCGAACTTTCCCATTAGAAAGAGAGAGAAAAAAACTACAGCTAAGACGGCATATTCCTGAGAATCCTAGTGATCCATAATTGGTATCATCCAAGCACGAAAGAGTCGAACGCGGGAGTCCGTGGGCACGAAACGCATCAAAAATGATGTCTTAGATAATGCGAGCTAAATTTATTTGAACATTCCAAACATATTACTTCGTATTGCAAAAAGATTGGTATCATGGATACCAATGTGTCTCGAGGTTCAACGAGGCAACATCGCATTTTACACGTGCAAGTGGGGCACATTCATTCATAGTGGGGCGCTGGTAGAACAGACGGGTCTTGGTGGAGTCGCTTCCATGTGGGCGCGGCTCAACGCCCCAGCTTTTAGCCCGAAACTTTTCAATGTAGGCGATCGATTGAACGACCTGCCAAACGCCGACGATACCCTCATATCACAATGTTCGGCGCATTCAGAGCAACGGCTCCTCTATCGGGCGGTCTTTTATGGTGCGTAAACATCAGCCTTCCTACTATGCACACCAGAAGTCGCGCCAATTACCACGGAGCTTCGACTGATCGGCTCTGTACTTGACTACGCCAACGCCCACCACAACACTCGATCCTCGGCTGACAGTAGGACTTGCGCCTTGTAGGAAGATCCCCTGGCGGCTCTCGCGGTTCCAGAAAGCGCGGCAGCGGGAGCGTCTGCGCGCCGTCGATGCGGTCATAGCGACGGTTGACCAGGCGCTTGCGAAGAAGGGCGAGTCGTTGAAGGCGATCGAGGTCTGGAAGGAGACAATGCCCACCGAGGCCGAGATGCTGCCCAAAGACAAGTACACCATGTTCGACCGGAAAGCAAAGCGATATAGGAAGGGCGTGCACAGTATGTTCTCCCGTTTGGAGAGTGATGAGCTTGGCTTCGTGAAAGGCTCGAGCCTGTCATGCATGTTACGGAGATCGGTGCTGATTTTACTGCTTCTAGAATTACCGAAATGGACAAGAGTCTCACAACGAGTGAACCCGCCGGGTTACTAAAGCATGGAAGCGATTACAATGGACTGGATTGAGACCAGGGACGGAGCGATTGCCAATGAGGCATATCGACATAAACCGCGGATCATAATGGCGGTACAGGACCTAGGAAGGATGGGTCCCTGTCCTGGCACATCCAAATACAGGCCGCGTTGTGTACAACATTGTACAAATTGGCGGAAAAGGCCATTGAGCTATAATGCGAATACCATGACCCGGACATAACACGCATAGAAAGGATTCCTCATGTTCATCACGTTATATCAGTTTACAAAAGGAACAAAAATTAAAGATAAAAAAACCATTTTAAAATTCAGTAGACGCCCAAAGCCTCCCTTCAATGCTTCTCTCGGTAGAGAGCTATGGCTGTGCGGTATACATACATAATATTAGGAGTCACCATTTCTTTCACTCCGCTTGCGTTCTGCGCAATATATCTGGCAATAGGTCTGGCAATCAAGTTCTGCGACTACGCGTTGCATCAGGTCGCTATCGATGACGCCCGTAGTCGTCTTCGTGGTGATTATCCCTCTCGCGATTTCTCTCCGAATCGCGCAGTCTTTCTGACTGGATAGCCCTGCCTAGACCGCCTCTGCCCTCGTCAAAGTCATCGCGATACTCGTCGCGCACCTGTCCACCCGACTTGCCACGACCGTACTGGCGCCCCTCTTCGAAGCCCGGGTCGAGATCCGTGCGGATGATGCGCTCGTCTAGCTTCGTCCCGCCGATATACTTCATGCAGTCAAGGGCATCTTGATGCGTATAGTATTCTACGAAGCAGAAGCCGCACGGCGTCTTCTGGAATCTGTCCAGCCCCATGACTAAACGCTTGATCTCGCCGCATTTAGAGAATAACTCATATACTTGCTCTTCTGTAGTGTAGAATGATCTAGATATGAACTGATTAGCATCTCGCATTTGAAATCGCCGTAGGTGAATTGGTGGCTGCAGCTACCTCACACAGCCTGTTCTCATATTCTACTATTAAAGCTTGCTGGCTGGTGAAGGAGACTAGACTTGAGCTACATGCACAAAAAGAAGGAACACTCACAAATTGCCAACGTAGAGTGTAGTGGCGTTCTTCAGGGGATCTTCAGGGGGTTCCTCCGGTCTGGCATCGGCCATGTCCGTGTCGCCGTCTCTCCCATCGCGCCCATGATCATTACGCCGTCTTTTATTGCTCTGAAAATCCTGGTCAGCTAGTTTCAAGATTGACTGTGATCGGAAATGCCCGCGAGCGCGATGAGGGCTTGCTCACACGGTTGTGATAATAGGCGCTGGGTGCGTCCAGCCGATCCACAGTGGATCGAACGGTGGGGGGCATATTTGAGGTATATGTCGCTAGTGGTGGTAAAAGCCAAGTTCCTGTCAATTGTCCTGTAAGATGTGTTATAAGTTGGTTTTGTATAATGTCGTGATAAATGTGGAAGAGGCTGAGGTGGTTGCTGCAGATGAGAAGGCTGAATTGGTTCCACTTTCCATGCAGGTCAGGTACCTACTAAATGAACAATTCAGTTCTAAGGGTGTCGCGCTCAGACGCGCTTGTTGCCATGCCAGAGGTACCTGAACTTTCAGTACCTGCGTTATGTAATGTGGGTAGCTTAGCTTGGGTACCCACTGTAAAGTGTAAGAGCAGGCGTCAAGATGGGCACCAAGTCGGCGGTTCATTGGTTAGAATGCTGGTATGGGGCGACCTAGGTAGGTGCTTGGATTGTGCACCTAGGCAGGGTAGGTACCTACCTACTAAGGCAAAATAATAATCTGCCATGTCGGACATCGCATCTCGATCTACCTAGCATCGTTCAGAAGCTTCTGCACATTTGAGCGACTGCACCTCAACCAACCACAGCCAACCACGTCGGGCTAGACATGCACACCATCTAGCTTTGACCCCCGTTGCCCGCCTCACCTTTTCAACGTTCGGTTCGAAATGCCCAAGATAAAAGCCTACACCCCGGCCTGGCTTTCCAGCCCGTCGCCAGGCCACCAGCTCTTTGCGCCCAACCCTGACGACTCCGGAAACGGGCCTTCATATGCCTCCAGAGCTGCCTCTACTACTGGACCCCGCCGGACCATCGCGATCAAAGGGTCAGAGGTGTTCATCGCCGTAGGGAAGGAGATTCGATGGGCCGACTTGATCTATCTCAAAGAGCGATGGCAGGAGAAGACGGCCCAGGGTCGAGGAGGAGTTCACATCAAGCGCGAAGATGCAGATGGAGTCGACGATGCCGATGTTATCAGGGATTCAGTTGAAAGCGGCTGTGCGGAAGGCTTTCGGGTGAGCATTTCGCACCAGACATACCCGTGTCTTAAGCTAACACTTCTACCTTTCTAGACGATCAAACCTGCCGCCATCGGGAGCGATATCCAGCAGCTCATCATCTCTCCCCGCACTAATTTTATGGCCGTTGTTACTGCTCACACCGTTCGCGTTATTCTCCTGCCCGATCCGTCCCACCTCACGGCTCCGAGTCTCGATGTGATCAAGCCGAAGTCGTGGTCCCTTGGCCCTGCCACGCATGCTAACGACCGCTCACCCATCGCCTCGGTTCTATGGCATCCTCTCGGCGTCAACGGGTCTGCGCTAGTCACAATCACAAAAGATGCTGTGGTGCGCGTGTGGGAACTAACGCAGAAAGACCGATGGTCGTTTGACACACCTACTCTAGCCATCGATCTCAAGAAGCTGGCTGATGGCACATCCCTAGATCAGAATTTCGCCGCTAACGACCTCGTGTCTAAAGGCTTCTCTCCGGACTCCTTTGAGATGGAGGTGGCCGCAGCGGCTTTTGCGGCTCGGGGATCTGGAGGCTGGTCTTCCATGACCTTATGGATTGCCATGGGCGGAGGAGATATATATGCTCTCTGTCCGTTATTACCGAGCCAATGGGCTCCACCTCCTACCTTAATCCCATCACTGTCCATATCTGTAGTCAGTAATCTAGCGGCGATGGAGGACGACCCAGATGTGTCAGAGCAGGCAAAGTTGTTGGCACAACAGCAGCTGGATTGGATGTCCGACCTAGACAATCAGGAACCTCGAATTGTTGACGGCCCGTTTGGAGAACCGCCCACGGAAATATACACGAGACCCGCACGGCCTGGTATAGTACCGCGCCTCCAAGGACCATTCGATTTAGACTTGGGTCCCGAGAGTGAGGACGACTTAGACCTCCGCCTGACTGATATACATGTCATTGGCGAGAAACTTGATACTGACGAGCTTATGATTGGCGAGGATGAGGGTCTAGAAATGGAAGATACGGAGGTTGAAGGTCTATCGTTGTCAATCATCTGCTTGCTTTCGTCCAGTGGCCGGGTCCAAGTCTGCATAGATGTGGATGGAACACAAGCTCAGTGGTTACCACCCCGAAACAAATCGAAGGCGATAGGGCGCCTAACGAATTCGCCAAACCTGTTAACGTTTTCGACTCTTGACACCCTCGACGCCTTAGAGATGACAGAAGATGCCTGGCCAGTATTCAGCTCTGACGTCACATCTCGATATTCCTTCTACGTCACCCACTCTTCTAGCATCACGTATGTTTCTCTGGCACCTTGGGTCTTTCGCCTCGAGAGTGAGCTGGGGGGCGACTCGGAAGCAGGCTCTGATTTCAGAATTGGTCTCCTGGTCAATGGCCAGGTTTCTACGCGAGAACGACTTTATAACAATCCAGCCCAGGGTGATGCGCCATTGCCCTTGAGCGCAGCAGTAGCAACCAGAGACCCGGATCTTGGTTATTTTCTACTTTCCGCTACACCATTTGAGCCAGTCGCCTTAGTTTTCGACGCACCCGATGATGACTTTCTGCCTGTACAATCTACGCCACCACCTCTCGGCCAAGAGTTGCCGGAAGTCCGTCCCTTGGCGATTTTTGAGCCCCGCCCTGTCTATCAGCCGTCTCACGCATTCGATGAAGGTTCAGTCCTCCCCAGGTTTATTGAGCGGCTCCGCACCAGCCGACATAAGACAGTCGTGAATCAAGAAATCCGACTGTCTCCACTTACTTTACAGCTATTCACCGAAGCCCATCAGATACTCAGTGACGAGACACATAGGCTTGGCGTTGCCGCTTCGGAGGTGTTCTTACGCTGTGCAAAACTCCAAGAGGAATTGAAACAACAAATCACGAAAGCAAATGAAGTTAAGGCAAGGGTCGAGGCCATCACGTACGATGATCACTTTGAAGAAAGCGAAGAGACCGGGTCAGGCAATGCGGCCATCGAGAAGAGGCTACAGAGCGCTAGGGAGAAAGGAGAAGCTCTAAGCCGAAGATTAGAAAAGATGAGAAAGACGATCAATAAGGCCACGAATCGGGAACTGAGTCGCAAGGAACAGGATTGGGTCAAGGAAGTCAAGGCTCTGGATGCTGCTATCGACGACTCGGCTGCTCCGGTGGATGGGCCAAGCCGGGCTAAGCAGTGGATGGATAGGTACAGGAAGATCTCGGAGCTCAAGGGCGAGCTCAAAGAACAGGCCCAGGCTCTCGACGCCCCGGCTAGCGAAGAAGAGAACCACTCAAATCCGGCAAAGGATGACCTACGTATCCCTTCCGAGCTCAGACGCTCTAAGATCGGCCAAGTGAAGAGCCTGCTGGAGCGGGAGACCGCGTTGGTTGAGGCTGTCAAGTCGAGGCTAGAGCGCTTAGCCGTAGCCGGGTAGAAGGCGCTAGAAAGGCGGGAGGATGATCTCGTCCGTTCGTATCCAGAATGTAGCATAGTAAAATCGATATTACCTGCGTCAGCATAGATGCGGGATAAGTGGCGGTCAATTGGTATCCCTCCTGGTGGTCAGCATGAATACGTCGTCGTCCTTTCTCGCCGAATAATCAAGGCCGTATGGTATGGTTCATGGCACATTATTTCAGCTGCATGTAAAATGGGGTGTGGGATGTTTTCCCTTACGGTTGTGTGGCGTTCTTCGGCATGCGGCACATAATCCGACCGACAATCTTACCTACCGATCTTGCGATGGCGTTTTCATTGGCTTATACCTATGACATACGAACATTCGCCATTAAAGTGGCGCTTTTCCCTAATCCGCTTCCGAATAGCAGTTTGAGTATATGCATTACACGCCAAACATTACAACTGGCCAAAGCCATGGGGCCCCTCAAGATCCCGGTTCTAATATTGGCCGTCCAGCTTGCATGTGTTTATAAGAACGGCACATATCCCTTTCATTGTTTACGATTCCTCATAGCCCTCTCTGCTATATACCTAGGGGCAAGGGAGACTACAGATGGTAGGTAAACAGGGGTGTGCGACTAAAACGATTAAATGTCGGAAAGACCCCAACGTCGCTCGCCTCACTCTTTCTAGCCTATCATAACATCCCTCCGAACTAGGCTGCCCACGCTGCTCTTTTCAGCTTCGAATGTGGAATTTCTAATATCATTGACACCGAATTAGCTTTTTGGTCGCCTCAGAAAGCAGCAGCTGGCCGCCTTACGATTTGCTATCGCATTCGTTCAGTCTCAGGCGCATTGACAATGAACTTTTGGTAGCAAGATCCGGCTGGCCAGTGCACACGACTTGCCGAACGACTTTGGTGGGTGGTCGGCAGTCATCCGATCCTGGACGCATGTCGATTGTGTAACTATTAAGGCTTCGCAAGCATGTCTCTCCCTCCAACTTGGGGGCGGGCCAGCGTGTATCCAGGAGGTCTCACGCTAGCATTTTGTCAGACGTCTGCGAGGTATCTAGTAGGCCAGGCAGACTCTCTTGGGAACACACAGACATACACGGACTCCCTAGCCAGAATTTTGTATCATGTCACCGAGCCAATGGTTTCCGGCAGGCTGGGCGTACAGAAGGGATGTTGCTGCAGGTGTGGGTAGCAAACACGGCCGGATCGATATATAAAGAGAGATCTTGTCTCCGAGGTGTCTGGTCTTGACTACCGAAAGCTTCTACCTCATCACTTACTTCTCGATGCTAGTACACATCCAAGAGATCCAAGAGCCCCCAAATTCATCTTACACACACTTTTGTCACACCCCAGGTAGCACTATGGCACCTTCGTCGTCAACCTCTTCGCCTGTCGTCCTAGACGTCTTTGACACTCGGACACAGATTGTCGGTTAGTCAGCCCTCTCCTCTACCTATCCTATGTAAGGTAAATTATTTGTTCTGATTAGTTACCTAGATAACTGCGAGTTTATCATCGGCAAAGATGACGAAACAGTCCAAGTTATCACAAGCAAGAACCATTCAGACAAGCTCTTTCGAGCGTACGCAATACAGGGCAATGGGGCCACGCGTACCACCTTGCTGCGATCAGAGCCATGCGAGAACGCCCAGAAGGCCGTAGAGTCTCTGCTCGCAAAGTCATCCGAGGCCATTGATAGCCACCTCACGACAGGCGGCGTCCCGACTGTCCGCACAGGCCCCCGCTTTCCTGTCCGCGTTCCCAATAAGGCACAGTCTGAGCCCAGAATGGACGACGACGATGCCGCTTCCATCATCTCTGGACGATCCGACTCGTCGACTGCCGCCTTCTCCGAATGGGGGACCTCTGGTGACGAGGCCATGGCCCCGAAGCTCACGCCAGAGACCAGTACCTCATCCAACGATAAGAAGCGTCCCGGTGGACGAGATACTCGCCATGGAGGCCGTGTTCCGACAGGTCCAAGCACTCACGAGCCAGCACGGCGTTCGCGTGCAGGGCCAGTGCCAGGGTCTCGGGACTTCAGCGACTACACAAACTGGATGGCGCAACGCTCGCGCCCATCCCGCCCTGATCGCTTTCGCTCGCCCTCCTCTCCGTACGCGGCAGGGCTGCCGCCGCCCCCTCCTGGACACCTTGGACCCTCCGTATACCCTGCCCCTTGGTTTAATGGGGTGCCCGTAGATGGATCTGCTCCTATGCCCTCTATGATGCCCGCGCCCTCACACCCACAGCACGCATCGAGCAATTTTGGTGGCACGCCATATCGTCTAACAGAGGTCATGAACCAAACGATGATACCAACACCAGTACAGTTCCCAAGCGTCCGCCTTCCCGGCCCCCACTCAGAGGGCCCCCCTATCCCCCTTATCGACGGCGCCATCCCGCCCCCAAGGTATTCCGGTCGCCCTGGTGGCAACGACGGTAACACCAGCAATAAAAACGGCAATGGCATTGGTGGCAATAATAACGGGTATAACCCACCGCGATTCCCCTACCCCACCACGAACTCGCACATGCGCAGCTACACCGTCCTGATCACGGTCAAATGGCAGCGCCACGGGCAGCACCGCATCATCACACAGTGCCAGCCGACGCGCGAGTCGCTGCAGAACGCGGCGATGACGGACGTGCGCATGAACCCCGACGCATTCACGGGCGACAAGAAGGGCGCTCAAGGCTCAAACCACAGTGCCGACCGATACGGCAACCGACCGCTACTGCGCGCGCAGGTGCACCAGGCCGTGTTCGCGGGCGAGCCATACGACCTACGAACCTTCCACGCCCATGACCTCACGCGTCTCTTCCAGGCCATGGCTGCTGAGGACAATATCCCGTCCTTTGAGATCGTTGTCGACGAGATCCCTACTGGTCGCGAGCATATCGAGCAACTTAGAAACAACTATATGCAACACCGCGATGATAGCGACGACAATAGTGATGACGACGACGCAAGCACTACTCGATCAACTCACATTACGAAAACGGAAACATGGACGAGCCACATGTAACTTGATCAATTGACTACGGCGCTAAATAGGTAGCGGCTATTTTCTAGGCAGGGCGTTTTTCAACACTGGCACACAAATGACTACGGCTTATCCCGCTGAACTGGCATTTCCTTCTTCCCCCTTTCTTTTCCCGCATCTGTTGTTTCCTTCCATATGTGGTATGTCAGGGAGTGGTGGATGGATGAATGAGGCTCTTTTCAATTTCTTCCCCTTCCCCATTGGGCGTCTTCCTCTCTCACTCTACTACCTATTCGGTCCTTACTAGAGGAACATCTGTCCGTCGGGGAAATTGTTTTTTGTGCACTTTCCTTTCGGGGGGGCGGCTGCACAGTCAGATTGTGGTGTGGTCATAAACTTCTTCTGTAGGGTAGCGAAAACAAGGTACGGTACTTAGGTAGTAGTTCGTTAGCAACCAATAACATGCTCAAATGCGCTGATTTTCCCGCTTCTGCATATCCAGGTTTTTGCACTTTGTGAGGCTTACATGCAATGATGTGAATGAATGTGCATTTTTGTTCCGTAGTAGTTTGGACTCGGAGAAACTATTCAATTTTGCATCTTGCACGAGTGCATTCCTGAATTTCGATTGGTGTATGGCCTAGGACCCTTCGCGCCCTGGCTGCTTACGGTAGAATAAGATATGACGTGCATTACTACGAAGACAAACGCCTTGTTCTTTGAAGAAATCAAATTGGTAGCTAAGTATTTCTAAATAACTGTTCCTTGATTCGTAACTTATGGCTTCGAAATCTTGGTTCCAGTTCAATGCACTGCTCGCCCTGTTCGTGCAGATAAGTCAATGATCGACGGCAACAGCCTGTCAAAATCTGGCCTAGGGTCGCATTTTCCCGGGATCAGGGGGTTACCAATTCCCACACAACAAAACCACTTCACATCTACATAATTAATAGAAAAGACTAGTTATGTAAGTAGGGTTTTTGAGCCGTTCGTTCGTTTGTTTCGCCACCAGCCTGACTCTGTTGTGGAGCAAACCGCACACCAAATTTTATAGTAGCATCGTGAGCTAGGTCGGCCCCCACCATCTTCCTCTATCTTTAAGGCGTGCTGGCGCGATACCAATTCAACAATCTACCTAGACCTGCCCGGTTAGCTCAATCGGTAGAGCGTGAGACTCTTAATCTCAAGGTTGCGGGTGAGTGGCGAATTCCTCCCGTTGTAGAGGTGTTGTTCAATTGAATACTGATCTTGTCCTAGGTTCGACCCCCGCATCGGGCTCAATTCCTGATGCCTCTTAGGATGACTAAGAGCAGCAACCAATAATTTTTTTCTCTTTTTCTATTTTTTTTCTAGTTTGTTTAAATTTTATTCGCTGCTGAATAATGATTCAATTAGTTGTTCTGTGTATGTATTTTATGCTGGTAGGCTTTTTGGATCTGCTGTGTTAGGAGGCAAAAAAGGGGGGTGGGACAACCGGTCTGCAAAGCGAAGACTAGTGCAACCAACCTACGCCTACCAGATTGGGATTCAAGAAGCTATCGCAGACCGAGGCTATGAAGTTGTTTGAGCTCCATGTACGCAGATCAGTGTAGCCTCACACATCGACAAGCAGATAGAGACTGAAACAGAAGGCGAGCACTTGAGACACCCATGGTTCTCAAGACCCTACTAAGGGAACCTATACTTCTCCATACAGCCAACAAGCATATTACATGTAGATGTCTATACAATCGTGTACCATACATATATTGGTGCAAATGGTGAATGGAGGGCTGTCGTGATGGAATTGCCCCGTACAGGAGAGCACGAAACCCAGAGACGAGCCTAACACCTACCATAACATTAAATCAGTATCCGCAGGCGTAGCGGGATGGCATGAAATGCAAAAGAATGTCTGACACGCGATCACTCTCAAAACGCCCTGGATTCACGGGCTGGCTTTGGCCACGTCGTCTTCGTGTCACGGTAGCTTAGCTTGATAGGCCGAAATGAAATAACTAAGGGGGCATCATTGATCACTAGACACAATTTCACTGCACCGGTAGCTTCTCTCATTGGCATAATATCATGGTATGTATCGTTACGTCGTACCAAAGAGGGGGTTTTGCGTACGCGGGATGGTCTCGCCCTCTGGCGAGGGACGAAAAGGCCCGGCAGTGAAACACCATCGGCACGTACAGCACAGACCGGGGAAAGCCAACGAGCAATGTTGGCAAGGCGAGCATGACCAACTTGGCTCCAATAAATGAGCCACACTCTCGATCACGGAGGACAGAAGTAGATAGATGGGAGCACTAGATAAGAATAATTTTTCCTGGCCCGCAGGTGCATGTTTCCCGCGTGACGGTCCCGCGGATTCTTGCATAGACTACCTATCTACCTTACGTACTTGACTTGTCTGTCTACTTTCTTGCCCTCGCATAGCGTGTGGGAGAGAAGGGGGTTAGAAAGCGGTACAGTACACGCAGGCATCGTACGGTTCGGTACGGCGCAGCAGCACGACGACAGAAGCGGCAACTAGCAGCGGCAGCTAACAGCGCCAACGACGATCACACGATGATGCATGGACCTAGATAGATACAGTACATCTCGGGCGTTGTGTTCCCACCACTATATCCTGCTTGGTACTGATAATGCGATACATATATGTACGTATGTCTGTATATGCGAGGCGCAAACACGTACTGCCATATCATAGGACAAGATCTGTAGAGCGGGACGAAGCTAAGGGGATGTTTACCACGGCCACGGCCATGGGACCTACAACAACGGCTTACTTTTTTTTGTTTTTAGGGAAATGAAGTGTGACTAACCCAGTGAAGTGTGCTCAGTTCGGTCAGTCTGTTCGCAAACAGGGAACAGGCCGGGACACAACCCCCCTAAACCTAGCCCCTGAGCGTCATCTTCACCCTCCTTTCCACCACTGATATACTTTTGTCCGAAAACATGGCTCCAAGTCTGACAAGTCAGTTGATGTGTCAGATCGGATAGATACGAGCGAGCGAGCGAATGTTCATCACGCCCGTCATCCCGCTGTGTCGGGGCGTAGAGACTCCTCTAACTACCGCTGTCCTTTGCTTATTTGCTTGCTTGCTGCTTCCACCGTCCTAGATCATAGATTATGTATATGTGATAAGATATATACTAGGTACACTATGTTTGGCACATAATTAAGCATATAATTGTTGGAAACGAGGCTGTCGCCTTGTTTGCTTCCACTCAGTATCCGCGTCCTCATGACGTGCAAGCATGTAACTAACAAACTAGCCAGCTCCTTGGGAATTCATCATGCCCCTCCCTATAAAATGGGGAAAGATCTGTAGTTCGACGGCGGGGGCGTTGATCTAACATCCTTACTCTCTCTTATATCCTCGGGCGAGCCTGAGACTGGGTATACCTACTTATAGCTACTATAAAGCGTAACTTTCGATCAGCACACTAGGGCACGGGCCGGGCCTAAGTATCGCCTCGGGGCCGATGGGCTCATGTTTCTACTGTTTCTTATCATATACGTCAATATCACGAATATTCACGGAAACGTAAATTATTGCATCTCGTACATTGTCCTCCGCCAGTTTTTGCGCTAGGGAAGAAGAATCCGTGGCTATGCCAGGTCCTATAGCAGCAAGTGGAGTAGCCAGTGTAAGCGTGTCCGGTGAGTATCTGCAAAGTTCCCTTCCTGCTCAACTTTTTTTGTGGCTATTAGCCCTGGGTCCATACCGCGACAACCACCCAAACATCATATCCTTCTCCATCACATGATGATTTCACTGCAGACGGTTGACAATCTGGAGAAACAATTTCTCAGGCTCATGACCACCGGTGTGGTTAAGGTGTGAACTTCTCCCTTCCCTCCACGTTTTCTTCTCTTCCTCAAGATGCTTAGTATCCAGCTATGCCAAGCGAATATCAAAAGCGAATATCAAAAGCGAATATAAAAAGCGAATATAAAAAGCGAATATCAAAAGCGAATATAAAAAGCGAATATCAAAGGCGAATATAAAAAGCCAATCTCAAAAGCCAATATCAAAAGCCAATATGCAGAAAAACGCGCAGCGGCCCATCCGTGCAAAATGATCAAGAAAAGATGAAAGCGATAGCTCTTGCCGACTCGTTGTCATCCCAAATCTCATCACTCCATTTTTGTTCTCAATACCCTCGTCTTTTCCTCTTCATATCTCTCCTGAATTTTTCAGTCCTAATCATAGGTAGCAAAGTAAGAGCCAGGAGATAAAGCAAAGTAAGAGCCAGGAGACGAAGCAGCATCTTTCCTTCCACCCATATCGCTAATTAATAGCCGTTCTCCAGGGGGTTACATCAGGAGCGTAGAGATCGCGTAGCGGCGACAAGGGCAGCGGCGACGAGACCAGCTGTGACGCGAATAGCGGTGACGAGGGACGTGTCTCTTTCTCCTTCTCCTGGTTATCACCATCATCGCTGCCGTAATCCGAGTCTTCGTTCTCGATGGGATCGTATTCGTATCCCGAGCCGTTACGGGGCGATGAAGAAGTGGATGTCTCATTCTCTTCCTCCTGATGATCACTTGCAGGAGCTCTTTCCTGGACTTCGCTGGGCGACCAGGCGGATATCTGCGTGTTCTTCACCTGAGTACCACCGCCAACACCGCCGTGCTTCGAGCCAATGCTATAGTTGTCCCGGACGGGGTCATATCCATAGCCGTTCAGGCGTGGCAAAAGTGGGTACGCCGACTCGTGTCTAGAATGAAACTGGGGTCCGTCCAAGGGCAAAACTCCGACAAGAATAGGGGCTGGGCTTGGGGGCGAGCCAGCGATGCTAGTATTCTCGCGTTTTCGTTTACCGAATATAGAGTTGGTGATACAGCCTTTCTCGCTATTCTTGAGGACTTCTCTGTTGGCCTGGTTGCGAGCAGCGCCTAGGAGGAGACTGGTGTCTTCCAAAGACGAGCTAGTTGGGGAGGATCCCACGCGGGCTGAAGAATCCGCCATGCTGTAGATTTGCGGTATCAATATGTGTAGAAAAGGTCTTAGGAGGGATGATGACAATTGGCTATCGCTCAGATAGCGTGACGATCTGGTGATGTTTAGCTCTTCGCGTCAAGAGAGTTGATACGAGAAAGCGGATGAGTGAAAGGCACGAGGATATTAAGATGTGCTAGCAAAAGAGGATGGGGACTGCGCAGCAGTGAGATGAGGGATGGCAAGATGCCAGGGTCTGGGTTTGATGATGATGTGCCTTCTGGGCTGATGGCGTTGATGGTATCTCCAAAATGTCAAGATGAATGATCAGGGGGAAGATACAAGCTAGGTATCACTTACACTCGCAAGATGTTGATGGATAAAGATCGTGATGGATGATGAATGACGGTCGTGATGGATGATGGATGAAGGTCGTGATGGATGATGGATGAAGCAGTGAGGATGAGGTACGGGGAGTTGTGGCAGTCACTTGACCAAGGAACGAACCCAAGCCTGAAATGAGGGGGTGCCTACCTCAGTAAGAAGGTAAGTGGGAGGTTCGGGAAGGTGTAGAGAGGCTTAGTGGGTTGGATGGTTGGTATCAGTGATGTAATGTTTGCTGAGCTGCTACTTCACGCAGCATGTCGTCGCCTGATGAAGCGTGGAAGTGACGAGGGGGTGGGGCCTAGTAAACCTAGGTAGTCATGATGTCGTCCATCCACAGGTGGCCATAGGGAACCTCGATAATATTACTTCTACATTAAAACTCTTACGTGGGGAGCAGGAGGAAGGTCGCTGTTGCTCTACCTACTACACATCTTGTGACTATATTCTTCCTCACATCATAGCTATGACAAGTACCAACAGAGAGAATTTATACCAGTGAGACAGTGGAACTAGAGGAGAACAACATGAGACGTATTATCTACGGGACATCAGTGGTTCGACAGACTCATATCGAATCCTGGTGCTATACTTGAGATTCATGATGTAGGTACCTGGCGGTGGTACTCAAAATCAATGTTGGGCAAAAGTACTTGTCAATGTATAGTTGACATGAACTTTTTCATCCCTCTCGTCTACACGTACGAAACAGAAAATTTTCAAAATTCACGGGCTACACGGGGTAGGCACGCACGCATCCCACCTCCCCCCCGGGAAGTCGTCCTACATCGTGAAAACTATGCCAGTCCATCCCTAGGCAAGAAGTAGTTTAGGCGATTTTGAATCAAAAGGGGCATGATGCCGGATAAGAAGCACTATTATGACAACTAGACAACGAGCCCAAAACTGTTACTTCGTCTTATCTCATTATTTGATGAAATTCTACATAGCCGGATTGAATCTCAGATGGATCATATAATTACTTACATCAACGAAAGAAATAATTTGTTGAAACCTCAAACAGAAAACCAGGGTCGTCACTGCCCCTTCTACCCCCCCGCTCACAAGAAAGACGGTAAACATTTTTAGTTGATAACTGTTATTTTATTGATATGTGTTTGTTAAGGCAGCAAGTCCAAGATCCTTACTGCTTCTACATATGTTAAATGGTGGTATATACGTATGGCATATTGGTATATTCATACAGAAGTATTAACTTCTCCCAATTCTATGATAGCGGTGCTGTTTCACCCCCACCCGGTAAATCATGTGATCTGGCCAGAAGTTATCCTACTCGTTAACTCTATTGCCTGCAACGCCGTCCAAAATGCTGCAATGTTGTTTTCATGTCTCCTCATGACCCCAAATTCGCTATGAATAACTTAATATATACCCTGGGTGCGATATTGGAAGGTGTCATAACTGGGAAAATGTTAGCGCGAGCGTTTGATGCGGGGAATGAGCGGTGTTTTACAGTCGTGTGTAGTAGCTACCGAGGGATTTGCCGACCAAATCAGTCTCAACAAAGCTTTCAGCTTCATCGGCGCTTAGGTGCAGTTGAAAGCGTTGCCGTAGTGCCGCAGTTGTCTGTATGATACCGGCCGAATAGCATGGCATCTTCGAATCTCTACCCATCATGCTCACGAGATCGATTATGTTGTCTGCGGACCGACGAAGCGCTTTGTCATATTAGCGGGATGTTCGTCACCGGGACAGATGGCGCGTCCTACCTTGGAATGCTTGCTTGCATAATGTCTTGTAATCCTCAAAATCCGGGGAACCAGGCCCGCCTAACACGTCGACATATTCCTGGGTGAGTTTGAAAGGAGCAGCTTCGAATCCAACCGACCCTGGCGAGTTGGAAAGCATGAACCCAAAATCTATGTGAATAATATGTCCTTCGTTATCGATTAGTACGTTTCCATTATGGCGGTCTTTCAGCTGCAGAATATATTGTATCATGCTGTAGGCAGCAAGCGAACGTTTGAATGCATCAACAGCGCTTCTATAAGGGTCGCTGTCGGGTTTGCCGAACGTCTTCACCCAGTGATCTTTTAAAGTTGCGAAACGCCGGCGGGGGTTCACTCCGGATTCAATTGAGGACAGTGTCAAGCTGCGTTTTAGAGAGTGTAAAGAGACACCATTAGTGATTGTCTCGATGAGCCCTGAGGACTCGCCAGTGACCAGAATTTGCATGAGTTTTACCCAAACAGGTACGCCAGCGTCTACCCATATCTTGTGACAGACTTGGATCAGTTGGCAAGCGAATGCTTCTTGCCGTAGGTCAGATCCCGTCTTCACAATGACGCTAACGAGGTCCCAGTTTTTCATCCAGCCGTATGGTGAGCTCTTGCGGATACGTTCTTTCTTCACGTGCCACGCCTCGCCAAATACGGCGGCGCTGGGATCGTCACGGTCGCCTTTCCTCTGCACTCCTCCGGTCATCGCATCATTCTCCATCCTTGCAGCACCGGCTGTTGAATTGTTGCTCGCTGTGAATTCATCGTCGAGGTCGCCCTCAGAAACTGATGATGTTGCGCTTGCTTTGGCAATGATCATGTCGAAAGTAGGTCCTTGACCGTCATCTAGGTCAAAACTCTTTTCTTCGAGGCTCTGCATACTAGCAATAATTTTGGATCGGATGGCGGCTACTTCTTGCTTAGGCCGCTTTCCACTGGTCGCCTCTAATTGCGCTAGCATTTGCGAGGCTGTGCGCATATGTGTTGCTAGTGCTGAAAAGTCTGGCTGCTCATGTATAGTGTTTCGCTGCCCCGAGAATCCTGTTTTCTGCAAGGACCCATGGCTACTCGATCTAGACATAGACACGATAGAATCGCGCGGTGGTGAGTCCGATGGTAAATTGGGGAGGCCGTTTGAAACAGACCTGGGAGTAGGCGACTTCCCGGTCCTCTTTTCATGTGTTTCTTCATCGAATGCTTTGAGCATCGGCGAGCTTCCCAGGTCGCCAGATGTAGGCTCAAATACACTATCGACCTTCTCGTTTTCTAAAGACTGTGAGCGTTCGCTAGCGGGTGTTCGGTGAGCATCTGATAAGTCAAAGAGCCGTTTGCGGTTGTTCTGTTCAGAAAGCAGGGTGCTCAGTAAGCGTTGGTTGTCGACCGAATTGGGGTCGAAGGTGAAGTCGTCCCGGAGAATTTCAATCATCAAGAGAAACGGAACTTTCTCTGCGCTGTTCAATACAGTCGCTTCTGCGGGATTCACTCTTACTATGCGATGGTGTCTGCTCTTTGCGGGAGAACCATCTACGAGGGTTGGGGGACAAAGAAGTGGGATATCTAGCTCGGCTGGTAAGTCTCTGGCAATGAGCGCAAGCTCAGCTCGCAGGGCGCTGAGGCGAGCTGGTTTGGGCACTATGACGAGCCTGTTGGAAATATCTTCGAGTGCCGACAAAAACATGGTTTGCGTTCGGAAATAGTTCTGTCGAAGTAGACCGCTTTTCTGACGTACACTCATCTCGGCAACACTAATCGCAGCCTTGACATGATGAGAGTGCCTACGTGATATGGCTTCAGAGGGACGTGGTAACCTGGCAGAAAGGGGTGTCGCTGGGCGGGCCACTATCCTTGGCGACCGCATCTCAGGCAGCGGAAGTGAAGAAGAACTCAAGCGCGGGTCTAACATCTTTGACTCGGTAAAGTCTGGGGTTGTGGCTGTCTGAGTGCTGGCGATGTCGGGTCCAGGGGACGTTGCCGACGGAGTGACAACGGTGCGTGGTAGTTCTTGGGATGCGACGGGCTTCGCATCTTGCAAACTCCTCCCTTTTGCGCCATCTCGTTGGCGCCGTGACCTCGTGGTCGAGGCATTCACAGTCTGGCTTCTTGCAACCTTGACTTGCGCCTGATTCGTGTCAGAGATGGCGTCGCTCGTGGGCTGGGACTTCCGTGCTTGCGCAACGGCCAGTGGACCGGCCCATTCTGACAGCCTGGGGAGTCCGATACTAGCGAGGACGAAGCTGGCAAGAACGGTGACGGGTAGCACGTTTTCCTGGATCTTCTCGTGCCTCGCCGTGTCGGGTAGTCCAAACACGATATGCTGAACCTTGTTATAGACTCTCCGGCAAGTCTTGAAGGCCTGTGCTTGTGGCGTCGAGGCGAGGTCGTGCAGATATGTCTGGAAGAGCCAGAATGTCTGAGACGTGGCTTAGCAAGGATCGTGGACGGCGACTGGATGGACGCGGCGACTCACCAGAAGAGCGGCACTGACGGATTCTTCGCACAGGTCCAGCAAGAACTCTTCTAGCGCCATAGACTCATTGTCGACGCTGATGATCAGGTGGCACAGCTGTGGCAGGAAGAATTCGATGTCCTCGTAGGGGAATTGGCGAAGCTTGGAGCAAAGCACGTAGTGGATGCCCACATGATCCGCGTATCGGCTGCCGAACATACAGATATTAGACCACCAGTAAGTTACGCATAAAACGTGGAGGAGAGCACAGCCATAGTCGAGTTTAATCTTGGCGCCAGAGACACTCACGACAAATACGACACGGAGAGGAACGGGTTCTGGTTGAAGACATCGCTCTCGATAAACCGTTGGAGCAGATCCCACGACATAGCGAGCGGCTTCTATCACCGACAATCAGGTCGCTATTACTGCTCTCTTTCTTTCCTTCTCTCTCTTTTACTTTTCCCCACTCCTCGTTTTCTCACTTTCTCACTTTCTCAAGGGTGGACGGACGGACGGGAACGGGTGCGAAAGCGGTAACCGTGTCACCTGGATTGGGCTTGCAGGGGGCACGTAGGGAGGGCGTCTACCATGGCTGCGGCTGTCGATAGAGCTCAGCGCGGCGCGAATCGACCGGTCGACGGTGTATGCATCGCAAGCTCGAAAAAAAAAAAAAAGACAGGGCGGAAGCACGGACGGGGAAGATGGCCGATGGAGTTGCAGCAATTGGCCTACCGTCTTTCAAGCAGGTGTCAAGATGGGAAGTACCGTTCTGCCGACGCGTGCTAGTGTAAGATGCTGCATACCCTAGCTGGCTTAGTCTATGCAATGCTTAAGCTGGGCCTGGTCTTAGTCGAAGCTGAGAAAACGATGAAGAAGAAATATGATTGGTTCAAATATGGATGTGCCCCTCCCTGACGTCAAGTCTGTGTTACTTGAATAGGTTAGCAGTATCTGTGTACATTCTGTACATGTTTTAACTGCCATCGACCTTGGCACTTGGCATACGGAGACTCGAACTCAGCCTTGCCGCCCATTTAATTTAATCTAAGGACCAAATATGCGAGATGTCTGCAGGAAGTATGGTCTTCAAATTACCTGTATAGAGTGAGTCACCAGATGAGTTCAGATGCCGAGGGACAAAGATTAATAGCTGGCCGCATTAAGGCCCAGGATTATGCCATCTTAGAGTCGCGACGTCGTATAAGTACTGGTACACTACTCCGTACAGGCTTACTCTTCTCGCGTGGCGCTCCATCGCAAATCAACGACACTATCGATACGGAGAAAAATACAAGACGTGCTGATCATTGATCTAGGTAGGCATCTCGATAGTTTTACGTACGCATATTGGGCTTCTGGTCATAAGTCGAAGAATGTATCCATAACGTGTGTATGGACTGTGTTTATAAGTAAGAAGGCGGAGTCCGAGCTGCCTCTGGTTTGATGATGCCCCAAGAACGCCGGGATCCCGACCACCTGGTCTGTCTGTCCTAGGCATTGCTTAGATATGTATAGCCCTACAGAGTCTATCCCTCGTGCTGTATGGTAGCCCCAATCCACCAACGCCGTTACAATGCTGTTGACCTTCGCTCATTACATTCAGACGCCATAACATGAACCCGACCTGGACAATGCTTGTGATCTTTTTGGTAGATCTTTGGTAGAAAACTGAAACGATCCGGCGGCGAGGTGGCCTAGGCGGCCGCTTTCTTCTTGCGACCACCCCTTCCTCTCCTCTTGATTTCACCGGCATCGGCTTCGTCATCTGTCTCGCTCTCGGCCTTGGCTCGCCCCCCGCTCCTGGCGCCCTCCTTCTCTTCAGTGACCTTGGCCACGATATCCCTGAGAAAGTCCCATTCGTTGTTAGAATCGATAGCCTGTTTTAACATGTGTGCGGTAATGCGCTTTGAATTCTTCTCCTTGGCCACCTCGGCACTCTTATGTACGAGCTGGACCATGAAGAGCTCCAACGCTTTTCCGACAGCGATCGGCGTCTGTTGTGCAACCTTGCCGACTTCTTCGTCGGCCTGCATGATGCGCTTGATGCGCGCAGTAGGGAATTTTGTTCGCACAGGGGATTCCATGATCTCGGGCTCCTTTGCCACCGGGGCGGCAGCCTTACCGCGCGGCATCGCGTTATGGGTCTTCGGTGTGGTCGGTTCGTTGAAGACCAAGGGCACTTGTTGTTGAGATTGTTGGGGTGGCTGGGATTGCTGAGGTTGCTGGACGCGCTGTTTGTGCAGGCGTGGCTGTTGTGACGCGTTTTGACTCGGGCCTGGGATATTCGGGGAGTCAGGCGAATCGGTATAAGGTAAGTAATAGGGCGGTGCAGCTTGTGAATGGTAGCTAGGCTGAGGTGGCGGCTGATACGGTGGTTGCTGCTGCGCGTGCTGTGCAGGAGAATGGAAGTAGGGCGCACCAGACAGCTGTGACTGGTGAGGATGGTATTGTTGAGAGGCCGAGTGCTGTGGATTGTTCGCGGTGTACAATGCTTGGTCTAATTGCTGGTGTTGAGAGAGATAGGCGTTATGGTTGGCAATTATGGCAGCAGTAGCAGCATCAGCAGCTGAGCCGTTGCTTGCACGACTGTTATTATTATAGTGGTGGACTTGGTATGGGGGGTGGGGCAACTGGCTGAAAGTGGGTCGTCGCTCTAGGGGTTGCTGCTGTACCTGTGTTTGTACCTGTGTTTGTGCTGAGAGCTGCAAGGGATGGGTGCCTGTGGGCGTAGAGGTATTGGCTCCTGGGAATGAATAGTGGTTAACCCGGGAGTATGAGTGGACTTCTGGGCCGGAGTAAAAGGAGGACAAGTCGGGCGACTTGGGTGCATAGGCGTTGTCTCCGGTCCCAGACATGGTCCACTTTCACTTCTAATTCTTATTTCATGTAGCCAGACACGAAAACAAAGAGAGAATTGAAAGTAGAAAAAGGTTTGAGACAAGCCCCACGGGTGAGCCACTGGCCAAGGGATAACGGCAATAGCCTTTCAGCACCTGCCTTGAAGCTTTTGCCCCTCGACTTTCCCTTGTTGCTCTACGTCGACCGCAGTGGTGTACATTCACAGAAGTATCTGTGTGATGTACCTCTGTTTCTTTTGGTGCGGCCTGTTTTTAAACCAGCACGAGATGGAGGAGACAACACCCCGCGGTCACGGCAGCTAGCCCGCAAAGATTGGCTAGCGGGTAGGAACGAAACACACTTCCAGCTACAGTCATACAAGTAAGTGAGATGCAATAGCACAGCCAATCTTGGAAAGAAACCAAATAGGAAGATTGCGATTGCGGCTGTTGTCGTTACTGCTGCTGCTCCTGCTGTTGCTGTTGTGTCGCTCAAAATCAATACACACAAGGCTTCGGCCACAGCTTGCTTGGGGTCCTATACACCTATGCACGTAGCTGTCTGTCTGGCTGACTGACTAGTTGCTGGTCGCATAGATGGAAGGCCTATCATATGCGTCTGACCCCTACACGTATACCCAAAGAAAGGTGTAGGTGTGTTCAAGTAAGAACTTGAAGCGCAGCCTTTTTGGACGTAGTGGGGGGACAGGACAATAGATATCCTGACCTTGGGGGAACCAAAGAGAAAAAGGAATGAATCTGTCTGATTGGCCCGTCCAAGGGAAACAGTTCACGGTCTCGTGGCATGCAGATAAATGGAGCTTTGTTGCATATGAGCTCTCTCTCTGTGGCAATAAATGGATGGAGTTGCTAGAGAATTGGGGGAACGAAATGCATTGAGGTTAAGTGCATTGCTCCAACTTCGAAGTCTTGAACTGTTGTTGGCCAGGTCCTCGGGTTCAACTGGTTCGAAAATGAAACGAATTGCCGGCTGATGAAAGTGGGGTGATAAGGTCTGAAGAGGCTTAAATCTGAGCTTCAGATAGAGGTGAAATAGTGTGGCGTAGAGCTGGTATCGGGCGACGCTTTTATGCTAATTTTCTGTCGAGTTGAGAGCGCAGGTATGACTCCCCCGTTCGACGGCTCGGTGCTGGCTGCGCGGGTCGCTCGCTGCTTTATACCTATTTCACTAGCTACATGTAGGTACCATGGGTACAAGTACTGTGCAGCCTAGCACACCGAAACAGATCAGGGGCTAACGATATACTTATTTCTGATAACGGATGCCCAATCAATATTTTGTACCTATTATGTTCGGGCCATTGCCCACATGCATGTGGTTAGATACCTCCTCTAACTCGATGCTCACTTCGGTACTTCAGCTATATGTATGCGTATGTGGTGTGCCTGTCTACTTACACACAAGACGCGCTTGAAGGGTACAATAGCGATGCATGACGGCGACCTTGGGACTAAGGCACTCGCACAGCTGTATTAGGGAAAAAGTTTTCGAGGCCATCCAACCAGAGTTCAGTGTATCCTAGCCTACTCACATATTTCTAGCCCATTTTGGAAGTAGAGTATGATCCGCTGCGAGGGTCCCCACTTGTGTGCTCACATGTACCTGGGATGGTACATGAGTTGCTTCCCTTTCCTCATGTCTGTCAGTCCACCACCCTATCCCTTTAAGGTCTAACTCGGCACCAGTACTTATAGAGTGGAAAACTGGGCTTATGTATATAACCAGATCTATGATCATCTATCCAATCGGATTTTGTTCAAGCAGTACACGCTAATCTGATTGGAGCGCATTTTCCTAGCTCTGATCTGCTTAATGCCCCGTTATTCCAGTTTTTATGTACTGGTGCCGAGTTAGACCTTAAAGGGATGATCTCCACCTCTCATTACTCATTCTAGGTACTGTACCTAAACAACAACTACACGTCGCCATTTTGTAGGGTGGAAGATTAAAGTAGCCACCACCCTTTCCATCACCATCGGTTCGTTACATTTATTCTGCGCTGACTGCATACACACGCCGAAGCCAGAGTATAATCGAGGTATCACCCGATGGTCTCCCTGCGGCTGTTGCCGATATGCGTATCCAACCCTCAAGCCTCTGCCAATATGCTGGGCCTAGTGGATAGGCTCATGCAGAGTCCCGGACTGCAATACATAGCAGAAAGCGGATCGAGCGCGACAAACAGCGGAAATCTACAAACATTGCCTTAAGCATTCCGCCTCTCGACCAGGATTTCGAGATGCGTACCATTGACTTGGGGCAAGTGCGATAGCTCTATCGAACAATGGTACTCAATACGTGCGTAATGGCATCTGTCTGGCTAACTCGCAGGACTGACGCCTAGTTCATGGCTGAGATCCACACGTATAGCGCATAAAATCGCTTGTGAGGCTCATGACCTAAGAGTTTGGTTACACAAACATCAATATCTCGTTTTCCTCTCTGCATTTATCAAGCGATGAAAGCTGGGGCAACTCTCTGTCATGGATGATGACAATTTTGATAAAGAGCTTTTCGGAGGCCACAAAGTGCTAGTAACCTAGAAGCCGGGTGTCTTGACATCAAGGTTCCTCTTTTACTGCCGGGCCGATGATGTTGTTACTTGATCTAATCTGACATGACGTGGTTCTGAATATTAATTCTGATATCTTGGACTACTGCTTTCAATCCCTCAAGTCGTTTGCTTGAATCGCTGAGGAATAGAGCAGCGACCGGCCAAGCATGCACGCTGCCAAGACTCCCACGGCTCGTGACCTTGATTCCACCTCTCTTCCAAAATTGTACAAGTTCCCCGATTTCGGGCGCAAAGATCTCGTCGCTCCCAAGCGTTATGGATAACCCATGTAGCGGACAAGCTCGATGCCACCACGAAATATCCCTACACTGACCTGGAGAGAGGATAAAATCATTTTGTGCAATGGGGCCGCCGGCGTAAGCCTCGGCATACGTGTGTAGGCGTTTAGTGTCGAGATAGTCGCTGAGTGTGTTGTGATATCTATCTGACACAAGGGTTACCCAAGGGGAAATGAGGACTGCAAACCCGGGCTTCGCAAGACGCCATATCTCGACTCCATCCATGTTCAAATCACGTCCCTTACTTGCTAGGTGTAGAAGCAAGCTAAGGGCGAGTGTGGCCCCTGCAGAATCACCACTGACACAAACTCTGCTCGGGTCGTCCACAGTTGATAGAACATGCTCGTATCCAGCAATGGCTTCCTTCAATTGCTCGGGGAAGTTATTATCGGGAACCAGAGTATATTCTAACGCGAAGATTGACGGGTTGTCATATCCGGCTCTCTTCAAGAGGTCCAACCACGAAAGCAAGAATTCCAAATAGAAGTACGATGAACCCATTGCAAACCCTCCGCCTTTGCTAAGGGTCAGTCGACTCTCATCATGTCGGAAATACTCGCGATGACTGGAGCTCTCTTACCATGGATATAATATACACATAAATCCGGCCGTTTCATTGGATCTTGGAGGATCCATATTCCCTTGAACCTCTCCTATAAGCGGCACGTGTAAGCATGATATGCGGCTGTTGAGAAGATAGGACATAAACCCACGCCTTGATGCTCGTGCCAATGGACTGGGAATTTGATGTATCCATGACGCAGCATCCTGAACCGGGAGAAAGGTAGAGCGACCGGCTTAGAGAAGAAGATTCTCCCAACACTGGGTTGAATGTTTGCGAAGGCATAACGAACACAGCGGATGACGAAATCCTCGAACGGCGATGCTTCTCGCACGAAGGGAGATTGATTCTTGTACCTGCAGAAGTATCGCTCACGAATGAAGCTATAGGGAAGTTCGAGTACTGATGGAGATCAGCATTCAGTATTTGGTGCTCAGGCATGGTTCTAATTGCTGGCGTAGGTGCGCCACTTACATAAGAAAGGGAGACACTGCAGTACGATTGATATCGTCTCGAAGACACCGACATGTATTATGAGCTGAGGCGCCAACAAGATGCAGTAAACAAGACAGTCCAAGTAAGAAATTGGGCTCAGAATCATGATTGCACGGCTTTGACAACCATTCGGTTCTTGGCCCCCATATGGTTCTTAGGATACACCCCGTGGTTGGGGGTGAAAAGGTTGAGGCTTCCGCAACGGAACAATCGCGGTTCCAATTGGGAGATTGCTCAGTAACGCGTAAGCGCAGCAATGTAAGGCGCTAACCAGCCAACTAGGTATGTGAAAAGCCAACCGCAGGCTAGGTAGTGACACAGGTGACGTCGAGGATTTGGCGTTCCTTTGATCTGACGTTGAATTGACCAATCGCAATAAAGACCGTTTGCATCCTCTTGGTCTGGTCTAAATTGTCGCATCAACGGGAACAGACATCGTGGACAGATAGTATGTGCGGAGCTTACATAAACCACGTTCTCCACCCCGAGAGATTCCATTAAACCCCAAACAATACTCCGTAACCAAGCTCGCATTCCGACTACTCGGGTCTCTCGGTGCGCACCATATCTGTGCCACGCGACCACGCCTTGGGTACGCGTCTAGGTCTGTAATGTACGTCAACTACTTTCTTACATTCTGCCTTTACCTAGACGGACATTCATGCCTCATAAATGACGCTCGGAACATCGATCTTCAGGCACATTTCAGCCAGAGTAGACGATGTCAGATTTTTAGAAACAACGAATTATTCCTACGTCTTAGCCAGCCGTTACGCATAAATCTCCATGTTCACATATATAAGCCATGGCCTTCCTTGACTAGGGCCACCAAGTACGTTATGTTGGTGGGTTGAAGTCGAGCATCAGCGGGATGTCTATGGACTGAACCTTTGACGTGTTGAGTATAAGGTATACTGATATGATATGATCACGAAGTCCAGATAGCTAGTGCGTCATGTAATTTTCTAAAAAAAAAATCAAAAAAAAATCAAAAAAAAATCAAAAAAAAATCGAGGTCTTACATAGGACGTCAGGCGCTTTTAACTTTAGGACAGAGCGAGTCAAATGCCCCAGCTGCAAAGCAAAGTTTTAGCTTTTACCTGGCCTCGACCGGCCGGAAAACCCTCAGTAAACTTCGAGTGGTTTATCCTGCCGACTACTTTACCACTAGACCATTGAGGCCTATTGGGAACGTCTGTTAGAAGGGGGCACTGCTCTTTTGACTTATAACCCCTCCAACCAGCTAATGGTCTCCACATGAGATTCTGTCTAGCAACTGCTGGCACTCGCATCATATCGCGACGTACAGACAGACCTACTTCTAGGTATCACGGCCCTTTTCACAAGGACCTTTGACCACGACCACAGCTATCGGCCTGTTCTTCTTTCTCTCTCTCTTTCTCTCCCTCCCCTCATGACCATCCATCCCAACCCAGAAATCCCATCTAGATCTCCAAATTCCTCGCCACGCTCAGCACCCTATTCTCCATATCCTCAAAAGCCGGGAGCACATCGCCATACAACTTAAACTCCTCGGGTCGATACCCGACATCGACCTTCTGGACATTCCCCTCCTCCTTCCAGCGCGCACCGATCAGCTCGTCAAAACTTTGGATCTCGTCGCCGTGTCCGCGCTCGCAGGCCCAGAGCGCCTTATACGCGCCGCCCAGCGCGCACGCGTTCCCGCCCACGTCCAGGCGGTATACGCCCTCGGCGCCGCCCAGCACGTCGCCGAACGCCCGTGCGATCGCCGGGTTCAGGGACCCCCCGCCCACGAGGTACACGCGGCGCGGCTGCGGCGGCAGGTCTGGTTTCTCTGGGATATTGGAGACGAGCTTCTGCGAGCGCAGCCGCATCGATAGGGCCTGGGACTCGACGATGGCGCGCGCGTCCGCGGCTGCCGTCCACGTGTCCTCTGGGGTGTGTTCGGACAGTGATGACCCGTCGTACGTGTACCGCCACGTACCCGCGCGCACGTTGGGCACGATCTCCGGCAGCGGGAAGTACAAGCCGAGCTTCGCAGGGTCTTTGGTGCCTTGGCGTACATCGAGCGGCGGGGTCTCGAGCACGCTCTTATTAAACGTCGCCCAGACGTCCTTCTCCTTGTCATCCGCCTCCGACGGCTTCGGCAATGCGTCGCGGACCTTCTCGCGCGCGAGCCCGCCGTTCTTGTAACACAGCATGAACATGTAGTGGCCGCGGGCGGTGGGGTGGTTCATGAAGTGGTACGAGGGGTCGGGCTTGTAGTGCGGGGTGTTCATCAGAAAAGTGCTGGACGTGCCAAGGGACACGATGGCGTCGAGCGGCCGCAAGGGAAGGCTGAGGATCGTCGCCGGGTTATCCCCCGTGAACGCGGTCACGCGGCAGTCCGCGCTAAAGCCGAACCGCTCTACGAAGTACGCGGATACGCTCCCCAGCAGCACGCCGCCGTCCGTGGATACGTCGCCTAGCTTCGACCGTAGCCTAGCCGCCGCGTCGCCTGCAGCCCCCGCCACGAGCTCGACGAGCGCGTCGTTCCACGCCTCTGCGCCGATGTCCCATAGGTTCATCCCCGTCACGTCGCTGATGTCGAAGGGCGCGATGCGTCCTAGGAATACGGATGCTAGGAACGACGAGCACAGCGAGATGCGTGATGTCGCCTCGTACACCTGCGGTCGACGCCGCCGCATTCGCAGGATCTGTGTGCCTGTGAAGCGCTATCGCGAGCACACACGCCGTTAGCTAATTTACTCGCACGGTCGGGCGGCGCTACTGTGACAAAAAGGGGGAAAAGATTTTTCGTAATGCTGAGGACTTACATGATGCGCCGAGCTACCAGTAGCATCAGCGAGGGCCTGGGGGCCGCCAAGATGGGCTTCGAAGTCATCGCACTCCTTCTGAGTACTGTGGTCCTGCCAATTGGGCGCGAACTCGAAAGCCAGGACGTGCTCGCCTTTCAGCTGCTCCCCAAGCGGACGCGCCGGGTCGAGGTTTCCCAGGACAGCCTCGGCGTCGCGGCCCCAGTACACGCTCGAGTGCTGCTGGCCGGAGCCGCTGATGCCCATGATGCGGCCCATGGGACAGCCCTTCGAGCGCAGGCGCCCGAGCACCAGGTCCACGGCGTCCACCCACAGCGCCACCGGCTGGAACACCTCCCCCTCCGCCTCGTTGATGCGCACGCCTTTTCTTATGCCATATTTCGCGCCGAAGTCTGCGTCGAAGTCGACTTTGGCTTCCGAGACTACGGTTAGGTCGGAGGCCACGACGATGGCTGTTATCCGTTTCGTGCGCGTTAGTTCAGAGTCCCTGATTTGATATATATTATACCCCGCCGCCGGCGTCTGCGGCGTGGGCTAGGTAGGTGGTCTTCGTGTGACTTGCCTTTCAGCTGCTGGGTCGAGAGATCGAAACCCAGGTATAACGGTCCGGAGCTCATCCTGAATGCTCGGATTTGCAATCGAATTGGTCTGGCTGTTTCGTTGCTGTTTCTCTAGCTTTCGTACTGTAGTGTATACAACGCGTATGACGTAACAAGCAACTCAATCCCCAACAATTAAAAAGGTAGTAAGTACAGAACACAAATATTGAATTGTCTCAAGGAACCCTTTCAAAAGCCGTGATTTCAAGCAAAAGCTGAGGAAAGGGGGAATTCAGCATCGTATCAAGTTAAAAGAAGAGAGAAAAAAAGGTTAAAATCGCGAGCATCGACTAGTTTTCACGATATCTCCTAAAATCTAGATGGAGAAAGTCGCTCGAGCTTTGAACGCCACCAAAAGCGACCCTGCAGGTGGGAGCGCGCGACCTAGAACGGCGGGGCAATCCGTCCGATAGCCTGCACCTAACTTTTTTGTCCTGCTGCGGCCTAGCAATTTAGCCTAAACAGCAGCCGCGACAATCAATTGGACCTTGGCATCGCCTAAGTTAATCCCCGAGGCTTTTTATAAGGATTTCCAGTGAAAAGGTTGACCCCATGAATCGTTGTGCTCTGCACGGCTTAATCGCCATATTCGCTCTTGATGCTTCGTTGTAGTGATATCTTAAGGTATAAGATTTTGGAGTTGCCATTGTACTGTAGTCATCTACGGAGCTCTGCGAAAGAATCGAGTAGGTCGTATTTACTTACATACAGTCAAGGAAAAAGGCCAGTCTTCCATACATTTTAGTGGCAGCCCCCATCTATTCCGGGGCGCTCGAAAACATAACAATTCGCATGTTTGTTTTGCTTCACGCAGTCATATAATATGTTACAATGAACCCATCTGCCTTTTCTATGTAGTGTTCACGGCCTGTAGAGCAAGTCTTGTATAGGCAGTACCTTTTGCTCCATGTACGATTGTCTCTATGCTAGCGCTGTTATACATGTGTTTATACACAAAGCTACATATAAAATGTTGGTGTTGAAAGACCATGTAGCATCTAACCAAAAGCCGAGCGTAGCCGTCCAAATCCAATGCTGGGCCGCATGGTGTCTGCGGCCTCTGCAGTCAAAAAAACGCCTGCCAATGCAAGATTTTTCAGTGTCGTACATTCGACTCCAATCCCTTGCAGTGGTCTGTCCGCTCTCGGAACACGTGAGTTGGTATCATTGGGTTGCTCAAAGTGCATCATACACAAACCTGACTAACGCCCTAACGCCGCCTGCATTATTCATTACGATCACTGTGTCTATTTTGACTTGCGGTCGGCTCCGTTGCCGTTGTGGTTATGGTTGTCGTCTTCCGCCTCGGGCTCTGGGCTTGACCGAGGACTGACATCACCAGCGATGAATTCGTCGAACTTGGCGGGGCTGATCGATCCATCCCTAGATACAAAGCGGACACGTATTCTGCGCACGCCTCGTACTTTGCTCCCAACTCGGGTTCTGATGGTATCTTCGACTTCTCTCGTGTCTTCGACCGTCCATGCACCTGGAACGACAACCTCTAGGTCGACCAGATAGTTTTGTCCGGACTTGACGCCAGATACTTCGCGGAGTTCGATTTCGTGTCCCTCGCTGATATCAGCAACGGCCTTTCGTACCTGTTTCCGCACCGAAGACTTGACTTCGTCATCGATCCCGCGGTCGGCAAGTTCAAACAAAGCAGCAAGAGTGTTCTGGACTCCAGCCTTGACTACCATAAGCGAAATGAGGAGCCCCCCGACAGGATCGAGCCAGGCTGCATGTTGGAAGAAATTGGCGCCTAGGATCACAGCCAACGTGACGATACCGGTGAGACTATCGACTCGGTGGTGGACTGCGTTGGAAGCTAGGACGGACGACTTTCGCTCGCGAGCCACTTTCATAGCTGAGACACAAGGAATCAATCAGCATGCGAATGCCACGGGCCACCACGGGAAGAATAGCGAACAGACTTACTTGCATGATAAAGCCACTCCTTGACAGCCACGGTACCTGCTGCGAGCCATGCAGCATGGAGACTTGGCAAAGGGTTTCCGTGGTCATGGCCGTGACCGTGGCCGTGACTGTGGCCATGGCTATGAGCATGTATCTGCGTAGCAAATTCAATTGCGGAATCAGGGTCAAGAAAGAGCTGGCCATAGAGGGTTAAAAGGCTGCCGTATCCCATCCAGAGACCACCGAAAAGGAGCATGCTAGACACCCCCAGGGATCCCAAGCTCTCGATCTTGCCAAAGCCGGTGGGAAACTTGTCTGTCGGCGGTTTCAGGCTCCAAGATATAGTTGCAAGCGTGAGAACGTCGGAAGCAAGATCGGTGACGCTGTGGATGCCATCTGCAATCATAGCCTGCGAATTGAAGGCGTAGCCACCAACTCCCTTGGCTAGGGCCATGCCCAGATTGGAGTAGAGGCCAATCCGGGTAATGCGTACACCTGCATCGTTCTTGTTCTGCGATGTGAGGTAGACATTGTCATGGTGGTGGTGGTGGTGATGGCCGTGGCCGCTGTGTGTCCGGGTTTGGGTGACGGAGCCCATGGTGGTAGGCAGGGACCGGAGAACAGAGCGTGGACGGATGCGGATGCTGGAGGGAGGGAGAGAAGGGGGATCAGGGACCGACGAGGACGTCGCAGGTGCAGCTTGGATGCACGAGGTCAACAGGATGCGGCGGGACTGTCGTGGCAGATATGGCAGACAACGTGGCCTGGAAGGAGAACCTTGGTGACCCTGGAGCTGGTGTTGATGGTAGCTTGTGCTTAGCTGGGCCGGGGCTGCAGCGGCAGGCGTGGGCGCGGTGACATTGGCTACTGCAGTTGCTGTGGCGGCATCGCGTGGCGACGGGGTGGTCCTCCAGCGTAGGCGCTCTGTGCCAGCCGCGAAACAGTGGTGCAGCCGGCCAAAGCTCGGCTTGCACTGCGCCAGCATCGGCATTGAGTCTGTAGAGCTCCCTTCAAGGAGGGGTACCGACCGGCTACTAGATAGCTTAATTGGTAAAGTTCAAAAAGACACGTTTCTCCTTGCACGTCCTGCCGCACGCCTGTGCCTTGGCCTGCTGAGGTCAGATTGCTCGCGGTAATAGCAGAAAGAGAGCGGAGGGGCGCATCCGAGACAGGCACGTATATCGTTACTGTGGGTGGGAGGGTTTCATTGGAACGAAACAATATTTGACGCGCATGACACGAGCTAAAGACTAGCGAAGAGATGCGAGCCACTATCATGACAAGGGGAAAAATCAGACCATTGTTGCTACGGCCGACCAGTACCTCTAAGAATGAGGATGAAGTGGTAGAGGAGTAGGAAAGTAGGTATAGTTGAAAGTACTTTCTCAACGAATGTGAAGCAAGAAAAGTCGTGAATGCTACCTCCGTTAAACGGACCTTACCGGCGCCAAGGGAGGTGCGAAGCGACAGCAGCAGGTGTAGGTACCCATTCCTCAGCTGGAAGTTTGGTAGCTACAGCAGCAGATTATGCAGTGCACGCTTTGTCCCTACTACCATGCTCGAACGTGAGCTGTCTAGCCGTAGATAGGTACGACCAGGTAGGCGCCTTCATGTTTTCAGCATCTAAGGCACTCACCGACATTTATGACCTACATGTACTCAAGGCCTTTATCATGACATCTCTAAACTGCTGTCCTCAAGTAACGAGGAATGTAAGGGGTCTGTTGAGCAGCAGCCTCGGAATACCTACCAATGTTTCATATCTCTGATGCCGTATTATTTCCAGGTGAATTGGAGCTAATCCATCTCTGTACAGGTGGATATGTAAGTACTTTGTATAGGGCTAGCAATATTTACTGCAAGGAGGCGGGCGGCCAAAGAGACATTCAATGATCTCATCAGCATACATTCAGCTTGTGCTTTTGCACCTTTACTTCGTACAGAGTGATGGTGATTGGATTTCCAATAGGCGCCACGAGAAGCATTGCGCTTGTATCAAGACGATTGAACTTATCCTAGCGAAATGCGAAAGCCGTACATGCGCATTCCGTACACGGACGTTTTAGCGGCCCCTACAATCATCCCCAAAAGCGCTACGACGCTATCCGGGGCTCTTGCGGCTCTGCAAGAGTTCCTCACTGCTCCATCGCCATCATCAATCTCATCCCTGGAGTCCCGTCCGTCTACTACGATCCTGACCGGAGCCGGCATTTCGGTTTCTAGCGGCCTTGCTGATTATCGAGGCACTAAAGGGACTTATCGTGTCAACAAGAGCTACCGCCCTGTTTACTACCACGAGTTTCTTCACAATCATGAGGCGAGGAAGCGTTATTGGGCAAGAAGTTTTCTGGGCTGGACTACGTTAAATAAGGCCAAACCCAATGCGACTCATTTCGCTATAAAACATTTGAATGATTTAGGTCTGGTTAAGAACGTGGTGACACAGAATGTCGACTCTTTTCATTCCCAAGCGCACCCCGGCCTATCGACTGTTGAGTTACATGGCTATCTAAGGTCATGTGTCTGTACTTCGTGTCACCATGAACTTCCCCGAGATGACTTCCAGAATGAGTTGGCTAGACTCAATCCTGTCTGGGCTGCGTTCCTCCAGGAGATCTTAGCATCGGGCGCCCTGGACACAGAGAACCTGGATGAACGGCGTGCCAAGGGCGTCAAGACGAACCCGGATGGCGATGTTGATGTTCCCGGGGCTCCTTATACGATATTTCGTTACCCTGCCTGCCCAAGATGTCTCGCGAATCCTCCGCCCACAGAAACGGGAACCCGTGCGACCGTGGAGGTCGATGCAGACGGCGCTTGGGCCCCAACCAGTACAGCAGGGGTCCTGAAGCCAGCAGTCGTCATGTTCGGAGAAAGCATACATCAGACCGTCAAGGCAGCGGCAGAGAAGATGATCGACAATGCCGATAAATTGCTTGTTCTAGGCACGTCTTTGGCCACATACTCGGCATGGAGACTCGCCAAGCAAGCCAAGGACCAGAAAAAGCCGATTGCGATCGTGAATCTTGGAGGCGTGAGAGGCGAGGAGGCTTTTTATGCTGACCTTAATCCAGATCAACTAGGCAGCCAAGGCACGAGGGTTGAGATGTCAACCGATGTGCTGCTACCGCCGTTGGTGGAGCGACTTCGAATATCTTCCACTGCTCACACCGGTCATCAACCTTCGAGCCATACCGCGGAAGTACACGGGGCATCTGTATTCAAAGATATGTTATCTTAAGGTGTTGTGGCGGCCTAAGTCCGCATATTTGTATATAGCGAGCGTAGCAAGTCGCACTAGCTGGATCTAGAAGAAGTTCGAATGACCCTTCTTCGATTTTATCGGCTCAGAATTCTGTGTTGGTGTCGATTCGGGAGTTGATTCTTTTGCGGCTGGAGTTGAAGGGGCGCTCCCACTCTTGGCGGCCTTCTTTGCGTTCTTTATCGTGTCGTCTCGTTCGATTTCTCGTAGGACTTCTTCCCATTCAGCTTCCTTTTCCGCATCGCCAGTGCCCAGAGCCTTTCCGACGTCGACGTCTTCGCCCCTCTGCAGTTTCTCAACCACCTCGCGTAATACGCCAATGCGGACGTCGGCTCGTCTCATAAATGTATTGTAGCTTTGCTTAAGTGATATCATGTTGATACCCATGGATCCAATGAGAATAAAGATGACGATAAAGAAGGTCGCCGGGTTCCATCCCTTCGGTTTCCGCTTCAATTTCTTGGTCGGACCCCAGTCGACGGTGGGTTTAGGGCGTGGGCGGAAGGGTTTAGGTATGAGAGACTTCCAAAAAGATGGTTGTAACACAGACTGGTGATGGACGCTGCGTCTGCTCAATAGTGCAGAGAATTGTGGTGCCTTGACTGGCTGAGCAATCGCAAAATTTCTGAGAGCTCCGCGCTGCAAATATCCCGCCATTGTGTCTGGTCAATGGCCCCGGCGGTAAATTTTGAAATGGGTAGCTTAAGATGATGCAATTCGGTAACAGTTAGGTAGACTTGTGTCGGCACAGTATCAAATAATGTGTTCACTGGCTGTAGGTGGGTCGTGCAGCTGCTGATGCCGTTGCTGCGTCAACAGCACCTATCCTATTTAGGGTAAGTACACAGAACTCTCCAGTTGACCTGGTCCATTTATGATTTAGGTGCAGCGCTTATCAAAGCCATGAATACATACGCAACCAATAGTAAACCATTGTTTCAACGCTCCTTTCCAACGCGATACGGTCACGGCTTGCCCTTGTCAAGAATTTGCATCTCATGTCATGGCGTTTTGAAATCTGAATTTCTAGTATTGTGTTCACGACGACATGGTTATAAAAGCTCGCGCTCACGATACCTACACGCATACCTATGGCCTCTCCCACTGCCCAGACCGATGCGATTCGGTCCGCCGTCACATCAGTATCAACATGCACTCCAGCCATATCCGCTTCTTTGAAAGAGCTGCTTCAGGGCAGACGGGACGATAACGATGAACCCTCGAAGCCGCCTGTCAGGTCGGCACGGCAAAACACCCAAACTTCCGCTAAGACCAAACCTGCGATAAAAACAAAGAAGCCCGTCAAGAGCGCAGGAGACGCGTGCCAAGACGTCAATAACTTGAGTCCGAAGGAGAAAGCGATTCTGGCAACTCACGTTATAAACGCTACGCTGAAAGCTTTGGGAGATGCAGCAAAGACACCGCAAGCTTCGAACGCGACACGGTCGCCAGCAAAACACGATGTTGCGAAATCCGCCGCTCGAGCCCGTCTTCGAAGATCGGCATCGGTGCCGATGACCCCTTTACAGCCCCGCTCTCTCAATAGAGTCGATACATCTCCTGCTACAACAAAAGTCAGCGTAGTACCCTCGACTGCTGCGTCCACTGGCTGCCTGGCTATCGTCGAATGCGCCAGAGTAGCCTTCGCAACGCTGCGAGGTCTGCAGGCTTCCGGTGCAATTACTCTTCCCGAGCTGCAGCTTGAATCTGGAATGTCTACGCTGGTTGCTAGGCTGATTGCCTTGAAGCTTTTTGAACATGCTATCAAGGAGCTGCGGATATTAAAGAGGCGACTAGAGTGTATGGTCGCGGGAAATGGGGACACGAAGACGACCATATCCACCAAAGGCGCGAATGCACCAGCGAAGACGTTATCCGACCTCTTAGACTACCCCGTCGGAGATTACCCTAGACCTGTCCTCGGCTTCATCATAACAACTCAACTACAAACTCTTCGAATTATCTACGAGTTAAACAAAACGACACATCTTTCCACGGCGCTTCAGTTCCTCCAGTCATCCAATCCAAGATCGCCCATGAATCTACTTCTCTCATGTGTGCAGAGTGGAAAATCCGAATGCGTCAAGACGGCACGCCAATTGGAAAGTCTGTCGCAGATTTTATTGTCACTAACCCCAAGCTTGGCGTCAAAAGATGATAATGTGGCCCTAGAACCGAGGCTCAGTCCTTCTCCTGAAATATCACTAGAAGTACAAACACTGGGGTTGACTGCCCGATTAGAATCATGGAATATCTCTGACCACAAGGGCGATATTGATAAGGAGATCCTACTACCGCTTTCCAGGTGCTTAGCTGCATTCTCAAGACGAACTTCATCTGAACACAACTCGAAACTTGTGGATGCCTTCATGCACATATGGGATAAGCTAGGAAAGCTCAAATCTCAGGCCTCGCAATCGTCCAATGGATCTCTGTCAACGATATATCAGCTATTGGCCAAGGGATTTCAAGAGAGCGGGAATCCCAAGGAAGCCAAGAAGTGGACATCCAAATGGAAGGGACTTATCAACGAAGATAGTGAGTCGGCTGCGAAATGCTGCGCAGCTGCCGCTCAGCTTCTTGCTCTATCGTTGCAAGACTCGTCCGATGTAGATGAGAGTCTAGTCGCTCAAGTATTGGATGGGATGCAAGGACCTCTAAGTGGCAGCGTTGCGGAATTAGATGACCTTCTCATCAGTCTCAGCTTCCTTCGAAAGGTAGTCTTCAAGATTATCGTCAAAGAGCCTACGGGCAAGGCAGAGCAAGAACCACACCGATGTCGAGATGCCCTCGAAAAACTCATCACTCAACTACCACGCTTTTCTCTCAGATGGTTGGGTAAACCGCCCGTTTCGAACAGCACTACAAAAGACCTCCTTCGATTCGAGCAACGCCGTCAACTCCTATCGAAGCATCTGCGCCAAATTCTTGACTCGGCCCTATTGCTGACGAAGACGTTGATCGACGAACATAGGTTCACATGGGAGACTATTGACCCTATGCTCCAAGATGGGCTGGCTCTGTTGGAATATATGGGAGACATGGGACAGTCTTTTGAAAGTAACCCATCCGCTTCGTACCACGTCAAGATCTCGCATCTATATTATCAGCAGCATCTAGCACTTCGTCATTCCGCGGCAACGGAGATTGATTCTACCTCACTTCGGGCCCTCAAAAGATCTATCGATAGCGTGAAGCAACGAGAGGAACCTGAGCAGGCCCGGGCACAACTTCTTAAGAAGTGGGAAAGCTTTGTCGAGTTATGTAAGGCTTCCGGTCGGAAGGACGATGCCATCGACGCACTTCGCTCAATAAGAGACAACTTGGTCCGTTGCGATACAGTTCAAGCTATCACTGCCAGTTTATCATCTCAGCCAATCCGATCTGCATGGAAGATCAGCCCTGAAGCAGAGTTTCTTTCGCGCGCAATCTGCAATCTAGCAAAACTCGAGCGAAAACCGAATGATTGGACATGGTTGCTTTTTGGAGAAGACAAAGCGACTGCGTTGGAGCATGATCTGAACTTCATCCTTACGAATAATAATAACGGCCAGCAGAAGGTAGACATGTCAGATCCGACTGTCGTCAACCTCCTGCAATTCTATTCTGTCGAACAGTACCCCATCCGACGACTCCGGTCACTGTTGATTGTCCTCGCTGCCAGCATAGACTCGCAAGATCAATTGGAGAGACTGCGAACGGAAACTGATACGGTCTTGGAAAAAATCGAAAATCGGTGTTTCGGAAATGATACTCGCCTCGAGCCCTACGTTCCGCACCTGCGCCATTCAGTATCATGTATCCTTGGAATGACGTGTGGCGAGTTCGATTCATCCAACATCCGAGAGGCCGTATCTGCTTGGAAATCAATAGCAGCCGGGTGCAAGGCAGCGAGCCAACTGACTAAACATGTCGACGACCCTCAACAGCTTCTTCAAATTCTTCAATCTTTAGCAGATTTCATGAGGATGAAAGGGCAGCAAAGCCTCCTAACAGAGATCGTGGAACTATCCACCATGATATCTCAGTTGACCATTGACGCGAACATCGAGTCGCATATGGTTCAAAGCTCTAGCCTCTCTCTACACTACCTAAGCCTTGGCCAGTCTACCAAAGCTGAGGGTATCCTTCAGTCCCTTATGAGCACGGATAAGATCGCTTTATCACAAATATCTAGCGATGTCATGTCTAATTTCCATCTATCAGCAGCAGAATACTACCTCGCAGTTGGAAAGTTTGACGAGGCCGAGAAACATTTAGAGGATGCTCGCAAAGCAGGGGCTATCACTACTCAAAGTCGAAGAAAACACTACCAACTCAACCGCAAAATTTCTATTGCGCACGCATCATTCCTGACGTCAACCCTTTACCTAGAAAGAGGCGAGAATCACCGTGCTTTGAAACTCGCCAAAACTGCTGTCAGGACCCTGTTCCACGATTGGTCACAACTCGAACAAAACAGGGCCTCCATGATAGATATTACCGTGGGAGACCTGTCACAAACAGATGCATCTGAAGGCGATTCCGGTCTCGACAATTCTCGCATGTCTGACTTCGAACTTGCACGAGCACACACTGGGCCAGCATACTGGGCTTTGGTCTGTCCCTTGTACCGTTTCACGTGCCAACTTTCGTCGACTTACGAACATCTTGGTATGTACCAAGAGACGCTTTACTATGCTGAACAGGCCCAGAAGATTGCAAAAGGCATGGGTTCCCTTGGCCATCTCAATCAAGCTACCACCTACTTGGCATCAGTGGCTTTGATCGCAGACAATACAACAAAGTCGTTGGACCTGATAGCCGAGATCAAACCCACACTTATGTCTTCTGAGCCAACTCTGCAGGCCGTTACCACCTTGTGCAAAGCTGCTTCTATCTGCCAGGAAGTAGGGGAGACAGAGGACGAAGGTCAATTTTTATCAAGCGCGGAATCAATGCTGGAAGGCTTGAGTGGAGGAATTGTTAACAAACTTGGTAACACCTTGCGACCCAAGTCAATACAGGAATCCAGCAAAGAAACAGCACCGCCCAAATCTCGTGGGCGCGTACCTAGAGTTGCAAAACCAACACCAACATCGAAGAAAGCAGCAACGAAGAAGACAGCTGTTAAAGAAACGAATTCGGTGGTGGAAATTGTCACACATACCAGCGTAGAAGATCTTCAACTCAAATCGTTGAGAGCATCGGTCCTTCTCTCACGATCTCTCGCCTTCATCAAGCGTCAAGACTGGGCGGCAGCGATTTCGGCACTTCAGAGCGCAGCTCAGTTGTCTAGTTTGACCTCGGATCTTTCCCATGAGCACCTATTACTCGGAATCAGTCTTATGGGCCAAAGCTTAACGCAAATGGGCAACAACTCGATCTTCTCTTTCATCCAAGATTCAACACTATCGTTCCCCTCTGTCGCCTTAGCCGCGAGGGATAAGAGCCCTCATGGAGGACGAGCCTCGCCAACTAAAAAGCCTCGCGCAACCCAACAGGACACACAGGGCTTCGTGGAAAAGCTACACGATGCACAAGAACACCTATTAGAAGCTCACGCGATAGCAGCGCGGAACGGCAATGGTTTCCTGGTTCATCGAATCGCGGCAGCCCTACAAAATGTGCTAGTCTTATTATCAAATACCAGCCCTTCAGTGGTCCGCGCGAGCCACCCTGCATATGCAACTTGCTCTATCGAACTGGCGCGAAACTTGACATGGCGTCGCGAACGGAAAGCGAATCGCTGTGACGCAGCGAAGGAGGATAGAGCGGCCTGGCCCATGATCCTCGATAGTCCTGACTCTAGTAGACGTACCAGTCTCGGGTTCTCTATCGACATGAATCGATTTCAGAGGGATTATGTTGATATCATCCCCGCCGCCTGGAATGTTGTATCCTTGTCACTCAACGAGACCAAGAATGATCTATGCGTGACCAAGTTAAAGGCGGGATCCAGCCCCTTCGCATTGCGTCTGCCTCTCAAACGAGCCTGTTCAAGAGATGCCGGCAACGACGTATTCGATTTCGCACAAGGACGATCTGAACTTCTCGAGCTCATACAACTCGCGAACCAAACTTGCCACGATGCTCGAGATCTAAGCCAGAAGGGAGCAAAGTCTGCCTGGTGGGCGGAGCGCGAAGAACTCGACGAACGCCTGAAGCAGCTCCTCGAGACTATTGAGCTGACATGGCTGGGCGGGTTCAAGGGCATCTTCTCGCCGCACCACAGACGATCTGATCTACTAGCGAGATTCCAAAAGACATTCCAGATCATCCTCGAGAAACACCTACCATCCAGGCGTCAAGTCCGGGGCAGGAAGACAAAGAAGCCCACCACGAAGGTGAATCTTGACCCGAGAATTCTAGAACTATTCGTCGGCTTAGGTGACGTCATGGCCGCGGAAGGCGACTTGGACGAGCCGCTTACAGATCTACTATACTTCGTCGTGGACGTCCTACAATTCCACGGTGAGGCCAACGCCTACGACGAGGTTGATTTCGACGGCATGATCATCGACACCACGAACGCACTGCACGCGTATCACTCCGCCGTGAAAGAGGCGGCGAAGAAGGATCAGCAAAGCGGGACGCACACGATTCTCATCCTCGATAAATCCCTACACGTCTTTCCCTGGGAGTCTCTCCCGTGTCTACAAGGTGTCGCCGTCTCGCGCGTTCCTTCACTCGACTACTTACGACGCGCAATCCTAGAAGCCAAAGCTCCTCCAACTTCTTCTTCATCCTCACAAGAAACTACTGAATCCGATCTCGAAGAGGACACCACCACCACCAGCACCTCTACTTCTACTTCTACTTCTACTCCCCCATCCCGTCCAGGCCATCACGTATCTATAAATTCCGGCACCTACATCCTGAACCCGAGCGCCGACCTAATCAACACCCAAGCCACATTCGGGCGCGCTTTATCCACCCTCCCGCCATCCTGGAACAGCATCGAAGCCCGCGCGCCGTCAGAAGACGAATTCGCCAGCGCGCTCGCGGAAAAGGACATCCTACTATACTTCGGACACGGGTCAGGGGCGCAATATATCCGCGGACGCACGGTGCGGCAACTACAACAGCCACAGCACCCAGACCCAACCCCAACCCCCAAAAACGGGAACGTGAACGGGAATGTTAGTGGGAAGGGAGATGGGGGGAAAGAAGGCTGCCGCGCAGTAGCGCTCCTAATGGGGTGCAGCTCCGCCTCCCTAACACACGTAGGCGACGCCTTCGAGCCGTACGGCCCTGTCCGCGACTACATGTTGTCCGGATCTCCCGCCGTCGTCGGCACGCTCTGGGACGTGACGGATCGCGATATTGATCGCTTTGCCGGGAACGTGTTCGAGGACTGGGGACTGTTTCCCAAAGGTACTTTCTCTGCTACTGAGGAGAAGTCTGGTAGTCGTAGAGGGAAGGGGAAGGGGAAGACGCCTAGGAAAAGGACCGCGGCAAGGGGGGAGGTTGAGGGGGAGGTTGGGGGGCAGGGTATGAGTCTCGTGGAAGCCGTCGCGAAGGCGCGGACCGAGGCGTGTCGCTTTAGATACCTCACTGCGGCGGCGGTGTGTGTGTACGGTATCCCGGTTTACGTCGCGACGTGAATCAGCAACGAATAGCTCGGAGATCAAGGTACCTAGAATCGGAGCTCGGGATAGTGGTGACTAAAAAGTCTCTTCCGCTAGAGGAGATAGATATATCTATGGTGGTACTGCATGGCGATGGAGTTTTGTGTTCACAGTCTTATTAACAACTCCTTTGCGGTCAAGGAGTTGGGTTCGTGGAAAAGGGGTTGAGGTTGATTGTTGGGTATATCCCGCTAGCTAGATGGACAGGATCGGACATACCCCCGTAAAATATGTATCGCATGCATGCGTTTAATGCTCTTCATATTATTGGCAAAACGGCGTGTTAGATGCCTGAGAGATCAACGCTGAAATACTTACTTCTCCGTTCAAGCCTAGCTGTCTTGCGTACCTTACCTTGCCGCCGCCTGTGTCTGTTACTTGGTATAATTCTTACGGTGTGTATCTCCTTAATATTACGGTATGATGTTTATGACTAACTACTCACCACACTCTCCCCTATTTCCTTCTTCTAGTGATCCTGCCCAAGATCATTAACGTCGAAATGTCTAGCTGGAATCTCACAAGCCTTGGCTAAGACGTATTCTTTCACTTCATTTCTTGTCTTGGATTTGTGCCCGAGCGTAAGCTGTGTTGATCCGATCCGTTTACGAGGAGCTCTACGTGATACTCTCGTGAAGGCATGTGTAGCCCAGAGGCGCTGCTACGTTTTTGTGCCAATTAGTGGGGGTAGGAAATTGCATTGTAATACGGCGCGGGTGGCAAATACGGCGTGAGCTGTACACACGTTCGTCCACCTGTGAAGGGACTTTGACCGCAACATTGGTCTTGCTCTCGCAAACTGTTCTAGGCAACGATACACTACAATGACAAGTTCCGGTCCTCGGGCTCACAAAAGGGGGCATAGGCAACAACGTACAACGTGACTGCCTTCGCTGGATGGGCGAGGTCTCGTCAAGATGACACGGACGGAGGCAGAGTGAGCAACAACTCTCGTGAGAGGGGACGTTGGACATAATCATCCCGTGTCCGAACGTGCGGCCGTAGACTGAATGTCTTACTCAAACATTCGTCGAGAGCCTATCACTGAAAGACCGTTGCGTCACAGCCGCCTGTTCGAGCAGCTCAGGATTGGACCTCGCCCAGTTGCTCACCAGCACGGTGAATGTTGAACTGTGATACGAAGGTATTCTCCTACTTCTGAAAGACAAGAGGATGGTGCCCAGAAAGATTTTCTTGCTGAGCTTACGCCAATCAAAGCTGTCATATTATAAAAGAGGAACCGCAGTCCTATTAATGCCAGAAGGGCACATGCGTTTCAATATTGTCGCGCCAAGTACGACATATAACAGTTGTCATTTGTCTCATCGTCAATCCAGGCGATCCCACTCTTCCGCGATTTAGATATTTTTGACATCGAGTGAATTGGCTCCTTAACGAATACAGCGCATTACTCCGGCCGTTGCTACTTCGTACCCCTATCAATTGATTGGCAGTTTACGCCGAAGAGGACGTATAGCCAGCTGTTCGGTTTCCGAGTTTGTCTAGGTGCAAATAGATGGAAAACATCCACGCACAGCGCGTGGTTCACTTACTATCTCCACGTCATCTGTAATATGCTGGTACAGCGCTCCCAAAAATCCCAGTGGCTCTTGTATCGTGCGGAAACAAGCAGGGAAAGGCGGCAAAATACACTCACACATTACACGGAGGAGCAGACTCCCCTCAGCCATTTCGGGAATTCCTGAACCCCAACCCAAAATTTCTCGCCAGTCGTTACCCTAACGGGCCGAGCTCGATATAGGGTAATGAAGGCCTCCAATGGCTGCCTTCACCGGAGTGCTTTGCAGTCAGTCTAGTGAGCCTAGCCATTATTGTTGGCCACCTGTCTTGGCTGCCTGCCGAGAATGACATGTAGTGAAACTTTGGCATAACACATATGTTGCCTCGTGATGAGATGCAGCAGAGAGGTATCATATTAGCATGTCGACTTTTCCTTAATACTGTCTACAGCGCAACGTGTAGTATCAATGGACGTTCCAGGGCAAAAAACAGCATTGGCAACGCTGCGTGACTAGGGATATTTTATCGAAGCGAAAAGAGGGGATGCCCTTTCCCAGGAGACAATGACATGCTATATGAAAATTATTTGGTAGTGTTGTAGACTGTGGATGATTTTAGATTATTGCTTTGCATATTATGGTATTCACAATGTGCCTGGGTCAAGATTGTCTTCGACTATATGACTTCTATGGTCGGCGGTATTGTGTTCATTGCGCAATGGCGCGAGCCTCTGGTTGAGGTGTTCTAGATGCAATCAAGCATCAATTGACGCTGACTACTTGCTAGGCGTCAAATTAAGGGTAACTAAGCTGTCATGCTGAGTATAATGCGGCGACTGCCCGCACCGTTGCTTCCTGTAGGAGTCTGTGGGGCAGTTGATGGAAGAATCCAAGAGGGGGATGTGCTAGGGAATGCGAATTGCAAAGTTGCGGTACACTTTGCATGTTGTATGGGTCCGTCCAGGAGTACTGTTAGTGATCACGGCTAGGAAGCATGAAGAGATCGCCAACAGATGTCTATCATCCTAGATCAACACCACCCACTTAGACGCTAGTTTTGGTTAATCGTCGGCTAGATCCCCTTCAGCTCACATTTTCAACTCGCTCTGGCGGATGCAACGGAATCAGAATGCTTAGTGTATGCTGGACGCTGAATGCTCAGCATGGAAGATGAAGGCCGCTCGCCCCCTACCCCAGATTTCCACTTATGATCTACCCCAGGAAGAATTAGCCCGGAAATTGTTCTAGATGAACGAAAAGAGCACGCTCTCGGAACAACCCGCCGCTGAGGGCTGAGGGGTAAAGATTCTCCGCAGCACACGGCCCCAGCGGTTTACTGATGGCTGAATCACCAGGCTGACGGTGTCATGAGGGTGTCGAGAGGGTGTTGTGCTGCCATTTTTGGACCGGTATATTTAGCTGCTCTTGGCGTGGGAGAGCGGTTGCGGTCGATGTCGACGCACAGCCCATCACGTTACGTCAGAAGCCAGCCTGCATGAGAGGGGACTGAAAGGGGACTGAGAGGGGACGGCGGTGACATTGGTATGCGTTGGTATGCGAAGTGAGTCAGGAAGAGGAGTCGATGGCCACGGCGTCTCTGCATTCGCATTCGCAAAGCGAGTTGTCCAATAGCGATAGAAGGCGATAGAAGAGCACAACCAGGAAAGGAGCGGGCTTGGCAGTCAGAGGCGAACTGGACTGGTCTTGTGCGAGGATTCAATGGTCAATGGTAAGTAGCACACGTTGTTGAGGTGGTGATAGGAACAGCAAGCATGCAGGTCTGTGGCCCTGGCCTGATAACATCCATACATGTTAAGTACAGGCCAAATAATGAACGGCCAGGAGCATGGCCATGAACTGTGCTGTGTAATGGGTTGCAAATGTATGTCTGTACCTTACCTATTGTACTGTACAGGCAGGAACCAGATACGCAGCTTGGGTACGGCCTGGAAAGAACGGCTTCTTTAAAAGCGCCGAGCGAATGAGGTGCCCGTATGTGATCCTTCTATGAGCTAAGGAGAACATTGCTAACGCCCCATTGGGCTAGTCGTCTCATATATACTAAGTTCATTCTATTGTTCGCTAGAACGCAACTCTCATATAACTGGATATTATGTGGAAGCAGACTGACGCTTCCTAAACTCCCTAGCCCAGGAACCAAAAAAGACGGGGAGACGCCAAAGATCCGGATATTTCATACTAGTATATAAGCACGATCAATGCGATTTGTTAAAGTAGTAAGTAGCCTTGTGCCTGAGATTCTGCCTGAGCAACCTTAAGCAGCGAGATAGTGTACTGTTCGTTTGGACTCGGTGTGCATATGCTGCTATCTTACCCACGTACTAAAATTGCACCTGAAAGAAAGCTTATAATAATAGCTGACACATCGACGCAACTAGCATAACCCTGTCACAATGTCTCTATTTACTGCATGACCCTGGCACGGACAATTCGTCGTATAATTGAAGATTCACATAGATAGTCATACCGACCTACCACTTACAACAGATAAGTAGCAACATGAACAGCAACCAAGTTTGCTGCATTTTATACGTACTTAATGAGTGGCGATATATGACGAAGAATTGGGGTGACCAAGCTGAGAGCGCAACTTTGACCAAACCTACATTTTCCCCATCACAGGTTTCCGTGCAGAGCGACGGAGATGAGGATGAAGATAGAATACCGTAGTTGGAAATGCGCAGCTTTGGGTGTTTTTGGTCTAGAATTCTGCAACAACGCTGTACAGAAAAGAAGCAATTCTTGCATTTCAGTATTGCATGTTGTTCCACAGAGTCGCCGTCGATTCGTCGAAGCACTGCAAAATCCGTACCTTGGTCCTTACAGGTAGGTATGTACATGAACTGTACATACTTACCTCCCAACTGGGCACTTTTGCCCCTTCAGACCCGCCAGAGACACTAAGGTATTACCTACATGAGAACACTATGCAGGCACTGTATAGAGAGTTTTGCAAATCTCATCTGTCTAATTGGTCTTACGTCAATTCAATTGAAAAAGAAGATAAATTTCTCGAATGAAGTCTTTCAGAATACCTACATAGAATGTAGGTAACCAATTCTGAGAAGTGCAGAATTGTATTGTGTCAAACCTACATACATTGAACAACACTAGAAACGAGTAGTATAATAGACAATATGTACCTAGGTAGTGAAATACCAACCAATGTAAGTGCCCTGTACTAATAGAGGAATTGGAGTACAGTAGTAGCATTGATAACATGCCGCCCCTTGTCGCCATCCTCCATTGACACAACTTTGAAGCACTATTATAAATGGTAGACATGTACCATAAGCGCTTATCATTACTTTGACGTACTCTGTATTGCATACTATCTGGGCCTAATTGGGACGGTCAACCCGTGACTCTTGACGCGTTAGCTGGGCCTGCTTTCTTGTTGGTGGGTGAGATGAATCGGTCCCCATCTTTTCTCCAACTCGCCCTCACTTGCTCACCCTCCATCCTCCACTTACACCAGCATTCTGTGGGCTCGCTCCATTCAAAGCTGTGAGAGATATATGTTTCCTGTGTGCTGCCACAAGAGAAGATCTCATGAAGGACGCTAGCAACTGATCGGCATGGGAACATAGTGTAGGTAGTGCAGATGTACAAAGGATAACTGCATCTACCTATTCACACCATCTATCTACACACGTTCACCGTTCTGCAACACCAGTAAGTACGCATAGGAAGTGAGATATGATGCCCGTAATAGGTAGTAGGGAGTATGTACTCTGTAGGTCACTGAACACGGGGCTTCCCAGGGTAGCTCTCTGACCTACGCTACGCTAGTCAGTTTTCGCCTCTTTTCCCATCACTAGCGGTTTATTGCCTACCTGGGGAGTCGGGACTACACCTCTCTGAGATAGTCTGCTGCAAGCAACAGGCGTCTGTAACTATCCACATGCAGTCTAGTGTGCCTGAGCCTTCTTTTTACCCCACAAGCTACTCCTCGACCACGCAACCCTCCACAAGAGGCTGCATCCTGCATGAGCTTTTCTCTTAAAGAAATGCCCGCTGTCGCCCAGCCAGTACACCTCTGCCCTAATCACATCACATCATCACCGTTGCCACCACCATTATTATCACTATCGTTGCCGTTGCGCGTTGCGCTGTATGCATTGGGGCCTTCTTATCTCCCATCTTGGATCGACGACGCTCTGCTTCTCCAAGTCTCTCGTTTGTCTTTGCCTCGCCTAGTGCGTGAGCGATGCTGTCTTGATAGCAAGACCCATTGGCTGTCATGGTACTCTCGCCCGCCCATCTACAGCCCTTAATTTTTAAACACCTGAATGACCAAGAAGTCAATCGTTGAATATCTCATTGTACTGGGCCCCTTCGATGGTAATCGGTCCCTCTCCGCAGGGCCCACGGTTGGAGAATAGTGTCCAAAGGCCAACAACTCGCCGTAGTGTAGGAACACGTTGGCATCTTAATCGCTAATTCCCATTCCGATGACCGAAGAGGGTGGAACTATCTATGTAGCAATGTCATCTGATCAAGCATGTCGCAAAAACTCGTCGTTTCCTGGGGGAATGGATGGCGCGCAAGCCGCTCATAAGCCCCAGACGGACCGGATGGATTCCACCGACTTGAATGGCTTTTCGCTACACAGTGGGCATGATGACCTTAATGTTGATGGCGCTGGCCGGGGTTTGCTCGAGACCTCCCAATTTCCCGATTTCGCGTTTCCCTTCCAAGATCTCGCCGAGGATACCCATATGATATCCCTTGAAGACCATGCAACGGGTCTGTTCGCAACTCCTGACCCTGGGTCAACCCAATCAATCGAGGATAAAAAGGATTCAGTCACATCCGGCCGCCACGATACTCCAATCGCCGCAAATCAGGCCTCGTCGAAGCGACCTGTTAGCATCGACGAGTCAGAAGATGGTAGCCACGAAAGCCCTGCCGATGGCCATAATTCACTCGAGGATAACATGTCTGACGACTTCGGTCTCTCTGCGGCTGTACCTGGCGATGGCACGGAATTGGGAGGCAAGCTGAAGGAGAACAAGACAGACCCAACTCCAGCCTGGAGCGAACTGAAGACTAAGGCGGGCAAGGAAAGAAAGCGGCTACCGCTTGCATGCATTGCTTGTCGGAGGAAGAAGATTCGGTGTTCTGGAGAGAAACCGGCTTGCAAGCATTGCCTTCGCTCACGAATTCCCTGTGTTTATAAGGTCACCACTCGAAAGGCGGCCCCAAGGACTGACTATATGGCGATGTTGGACAAGCGACTGAAGAGGATGGAAGACCGAATCATCAAAATCGTACCGAAGTCTGAACAAGATACATCAGTCAGCAATGTAGTCCGAGGTGTTGTCAAACCCGTGCTTCCGGGAACCCTCTCACAAAACAAACAAGGGGGCAAAAAGCGTGTGGCAGATGAAGCTTTCGGGGCTGAGCTAGAACACTGGGCTCGTGGCACTACGAGACCGAGAGTGGATAGTTCAGGTAAGCCTTCATCACTACAGGTACAGGAGGCAGAGGAAAGTAAGCTGTTGTACGAAGGCGCAGAGTCACTACCTTCCAAGGATCTTCAAGAACACCTGGCCGAGGTCTTCTTCGACAATATTTACGGGCAAGCTTATCATTTGCTTCATAAGCCAAGTTATATCCGAAAGCTGAAGTAAGTGTAATGTCTTGTGCCATCTGTATTTGTTTGGCTAATCAATTGGTAGAGCGGGAACTCTGCCGCCGGTCCTGGTGCTATCTGTATGCGCGGTCTCGGCGAGGTTTTCTACTCATCCGAAATTTGTGTCGAACCACTTCCTTCGTGGAGAGGAATGGGCTGCGCCGGCCCGAGACATTGTGATCCGAAGGTATGAATGGCCGAACATAACTATCTTAACGTGCTTGCTCCTTCTTGGGTTGCACGAATTTGGAACATGCCACGGTGGAAGAAGCTGGTCACTTGGTGGACAGGCTACTCGAATGGCCTACGCACTACAGTTGCATAAGGATTTAGAGTATGACCCTATGCGACCCAACCCTTCTGCTCAACTCAGTTTTATAGACAGAGAGATCAGGAGGAGGACTATGTGGGCTTGCTTTTTAATGGACCGCTTCAACTCTTCTGGAACAGATCGACCGATGTTTGTGAAGGAAGAGACTATCAGGATACAACTACCGATTAAAGAAAAGCTGTTCCAGTTGGATATGCCGGGGCCAACAGAAGACTTGCAGGGTCGGGTTCCCCATCCAGTACCTACCAACGAAGGTCAACTATCTGACGCCAAGGATAATATGGGTGTCGCGGCCTATATGATACGCGCAATTGCTCTGTGGGGGAGAATCATCAGCTTTTTGAACCAGGGCGGGAAGGAGATCGATGAGCATTCGATGTGGGATACTGACTCAGGCTATGCCGATCTTCTGAAACAGGCCGATGAGTTTCCAGAAAGTCTCCCAGATGGACTCAAGTATAATTCCGAAAATCTCCATTTACACAAAACGGAAGGAATGGCAAACCAGTTTCTCTTTCTCCACATATCAGTCCAACAGAACATCTTGTTCATGAATCGCTTCGCCGTATCCTCCCCGAGCGGTGGTTCTCAAGCCGATGTACCACAAACATTTGTGACGCAGGCCGGTTCGAGAGCCTTCGCCGCGGCGAATAAAATTTCCGAACTGCTCAAAGACGCAGAGCCTTATATGATAGCAGCTCCTTTCGTCGGCTACTGCGCATTCTTATCTAGTACCGTCCATATCTTTGGTATCTTTTCAGGGAACGCTGCCGTAGAAACGGCAGCCAAGAGGAATCTTGCGACAAACGTGAAGTTCCTCACCAAGATGAAGCGATATTGGGGAATGTTTCATTTCATGGCAGAGAATCTTCGCGAGCAGTACAAGACTTGTGCGGATGCGGCAAGACAAGGAACACCGGCGGACGGCAACTCTACGTCCTCGCCTATCTTCCAGTATGGTGACTGGTTTGACCGATACCCACATGGTGTATCACAAGTTGAGTACGTGGAGCCTGCTTCGGGCAAGAAAAAAGAAACGGGCGACGACGCAGTCCTGGAGCAGAAGGCTGAGCTACACACTGTCGAAGAGTTCTTTACACAACTCTCGCCACCGCCCAGCACGAATGAAGGGCGAGATGCTGCGGGGCCTAGCCGACCGCCGCTTGCAAAGCGGAAGTCTCTGGCTAGAAAAGGAAGCAATGCACGAGCCGATCAGCAACAGCAGCTCGAACCCCTACTTACCGATATCAATAATGCGAGCCTCCCCGAACAGATCCAGCAACGTATTCAGCAGGCACAGCAGCAGCAAGCGCACCGCAACTTTCGCATGAGCGCCGCCAACGGCCCAACTCCATTTCATCACATGCCTAACGCTCGAGCACGATCACATTCTGCTACCGCCAATTATCATGCGATGTCTCCGATCTCGCCTATCGTTGGTGGATATCAGCATGGACTCCACGGCCACGGCCATCCGTATCATGCGGCGGCACTCTATAACCCAGATCTCTTCTCTTTGTCGCTCGCAAATCAAACCGGGTTGTTACCACAGCTAGACAGACAACTTGTATTTAATGCGTATGGCGGACTAGATCCCACTACCATCAGTGGCCCCGAAGCCCTGATGGATTGGGATGCATTAGCGGGTCATGGACCTCCTGCGGGTGCGGGTGGCAACGCGAATGGTGGAAATGCTCCTCGCGAGGAGCCAGGTGGACACGACGGTCTACCACCAGGCTATGTCCCTGAGCCGAGTTCGGCATGGTTCATGCCATTTAACATGGAACCGCCTGAATTAGGCCAAGACTTAGGAAATGGGATGGTCGATGGCTTTGGCATGTTTAGTACCGGAGGCTCATTGGGATTGCGACGAAACGGCCGATGACGATCTCCCTGATACCCCGCGATACGATTCTTTCATTATTCGTTCCGATTGTCCTGCACTGTTCTGAGTAGCGCAGCATTATACCCTTTCTTATTCTTCAAGGCGAAACTTCATCTTTTGTGTACTACCAGGGGTGTCGCATCTAGACCGGTGCTCAGTTATTCGAATTCCGCATTATGGGTTGCGGGCGGAGGTCGTCTTTTTAAACGAAATCATGAGTATTCTCTTACGTTTCTTGCTCTACTCGCCTATCTATTCAAGGAGCGAAAAGGGCCCACGAAGTCATGAGGCAGAGCGAATACGCGAATGTTTGGGTGTAGGGCAATATTTGTGGTAACATATTAATCAACAAAATAGGGCTGGTTTTAAGTGCGGGCAATGGGATCCCAATTGCGAGAGCGATATTTTGTATAAAAGCACACAAAACACAAATAGGCTCATTGGGTATAGCCAGGAGGAAGGGTCTATTACGGCCGCAGGAATTTGAAGAGTGAGGAAGCAAAACGGATCTTCCTATGGCTTTTATCCACTCTCTCTCCTCAGGCTTTCCTCGGTCACTCCCATGTGTCATTTAGTTTTGATAGTATCCACGACAACAACGGAAATGAGATATACAAACGAGCGAAGGAAAAACACTCTAATTGTTGGAAATTACCCACTGTGCTAAATGGCCAAAAGATTGGATGTGACACTTATTCAGTGCATCTCTTTTTCAGAGTACATATCTAACACTAATCGTTTAACTGGCCGAACTGAAAATGGCAAAAGTGTGTGAGTGAAGGTGAGAGTGTATACACACGTATCGGGCTTAAGACACGGTCTGACGATGTCTTCTCCGTCACGTGGATGGCTTTACGGGCGGGATAACAATCTTCGGAATTCCTCTGCTAGGTAGTCTAAAAAGGGGCCTGTATTTCCCCTTATTAGCGGAAAAAGTGTTTTGCCGCGGACGACAACAACTGGTCATATTGCGATATGTTAGAGGTCATGGTTCTCTCATTGTCTACATGACTAGGTACATAACTTCCTTGTCTGCTCCGTCGACTTACTTGAATACTTATTAGGTTTCCTCACTACGTAATCTAGACTGAAGTAGGCCGGCCAAATTGTGTGATCGAAGTTTCATACTCAAGTTGATCAAGGAACTAATAATGTTGAGCGAGTTCCTCGCCATGTCCATCAATTGGGTATCTAAACCTCGCACCAATGCCGATATATGTACTTAGCTGCTCACATGGTCCGAGAGAATTATTATACAATTTTCATGCGCGAGTCTATTCTACAGTAGCGATCTCCTTCCCCTTGCCCTCCTTCTTTGGGCGGGACCGCTTGCGCTTCTTCTTCGAACCCTCAACAATATTGGCACCACCCTCCTCATCATCAGCGGCGGACTTCTCCTTCCTGAGCTTGCCGAAGTTGAGCGCCGGCGGTTCGCGCTCGAATTCTGGACCAAAGGTTTCCTTGCGCCACTGTCGCAGCCGGGCTTTCTTGCCGAGCCTCTTGCGATCTTTCGATTGTTTCTCCTGATCACGCCAGTGTGCGAGCTTCTTGAGGCCAGCAAAATTATTTAGGTCTGCATCCGAGGCCATGAGGATGTCGCGCGTTGTGAGGCCAAATGATTCGGGTCTAGTGTCCATATACCCGAAGCTAGATGCACCCGTAGCCTTGGAGGATGTAGCACCGTTCAAAATCTCCGGGTCATCCAGATTCATGCGCGTGTCAACGAGAGCCTCTAGTTTCGCACGTTCTTTGCGCGCTTCTTTTTGACTCGCGAGTCGCTCCTTCTTCCGCTCCTTCGTAGTCTTCTGTCGTTTAGCTGTTGGAGCGTCTTCGTCGTCCTCTTCTAGATCATCCTCGGCTGCTTCATCGTCTGTAAGCGTGAACTTAGCGCGTTCCTCTTCGTCGAAGTCAGGAACCAAGTCATTGATATCAATGTCATCATCCCACTTCGGTTTCTTGGGTTTCTTCTTCTTCGATTCAGTGGTACCCTCGTCGTCTGAAATTTCATCGCCTTCGGCATAGTAATCGTCATCGAAAAATTTATTCATTTCTTCCTCCCACTGATCGTTCTCCCAGGCGCTTTCGAGTACCTTCTGCCATTCTTCATCTTTCAGCTCTTTGCCTCTCAAACCGGCAGCCTTTTTGATTAATTTCAGCTTGCTCTCAGCTTCTTCTAACTTCAGACGGCGTAAGCGGGCGCGCTCCTCTTTTCTTTGCGTCTTCGCGGCGTCTTTCCTTTCTTTCTCAAGCTCTCGTTGGCGCTTTCGTCCCGTCTTTTCGTCCCTCCTGACGGATATGGAAGCTGTAACGTCACGAGCATATGATCTTAAAACTTCGTTACTTTTGCTGGGATCTTCGAAGCGCATGTTGTAGGCAGCTTCCCATTCGTCGGCCTTCTCGTCTTCTTCTTCGTCGGACTCAAAAGGTTCCCATCCGTTGCCCTCGCCCTGAGCCCAAGCACGTGACGCCATAAAATTGGAGAGGAAGAGTTCAGGGTCTTTATCGGCCTCCTTAACATCGGGTAGAGGGACCTTAATCTTCGCCGCCCGTGACGGATGAACAGCACCGGCAGCAGATACTTTAGCTCCTTCTTTGGCCTTCATGAAGCCTTCATCTCCATCGCTCTCTTCGTCGTCATCATCGCCAGCAGCCTTGAGCTGAGCTTTAATTTCGTCCTGGAGAGACTTTTTCAGGTTGTCTTGTTCCTCAGCATATGTTTGTGTTTGATCTTCCTCCTCTCCTTCCTGATCATCCGCTCCTATATCACCACGCATAAGCCTTTCTCGGTGGTAATCTTGCAGGAAAACAGGCTTTTCCTTCTTTTCTTTTGCAGTGGTCGATGGAGCAGAGGTCTCTTCATCTATGGGCGTGTAGAACGTCGACTTTCCGTCGTATAGCCGGGGATCTTTGTTTCTGATGGCTTGCAGGGTAGCGGATATTTGGGCATCGAGCTCCTCCGTGGCCAGGAAGCCGTCGTCATCTTCTGTTTCGTCTGAAGAGGAGTCGTCTTCCTCATCGTCGTCTTTGCTTCCCGAAGCGGTGCCGTTGGGTTGTTTTGACTTGTATTTTTCCTCGACTGGTATGGATTAGCTCTGAAGGGAAGGCCGAGGGTAGCAAGAATAGGACTGACGTCTGTGAAGCTCCGCACGTTTTTTGTTATGCTCAAAACGTTTTGCATACTCATCGTTAACTTTGAGATTAACTCCACCATCCGACTCATCGTCGCTGTCCTCGAATAAGACCTTCTTCTTGGCGGTAGAGGCCATGCTAGAAGCAGTTGTAAAATAGGACCGTTGGCCAATGAATCGTAGCAATTTCGGTCAATTTTATCAGGGAAATGGTCCCAAGATATCACGGCGTGATGGGTTGCTATTAAATTGCGTTGACTGGCAGTGCACCATTCTCCTTGGCTAACAGAGGATGCAAAGTAAAATTGGAGACTTAGAGCCCTTAACTTTTTTTCTGCCGCTGTTTCCTTGGCGGGGACTTTGAACTGTAATGCTGCTGAACGGCGGCGCTTTCCTGGGCGGTGTCGGATTGCTGACGTTCCGACAGTGACTGAACTAGCCTGTTCAGGTCCTAGTGTTTCAGCTAAGGCAGGCGCTTTGGGCTGGCCAGGAGGTGCTCCATACTGCGCGAGCCCCCACATCGTACTGCACGTACCACTAAACAAGTGTGCTGAACCCGTGGCTACCGCGCTCCCAAGCGTCGTCATTCAAAGTTCGACGAGGCCTCTTCAATCCGCCTTTGCTATCGTAGCTGCCTGCCAGGTTCCAGCATAACCATCTCCATTTCAACTAATTACTCCGACGCTCGGCTTCTTGCATTCGGGTCACACTATTCCGTCACTCACGAACACAACGCATATTCATTTTTCCCGCATCATCTTCTGCTGGCGATTGCCACATCGCTTGCATTGACATGGCTGATTCAAATGCTCCGAAGCCGAGCAGCAGCGTAAAGCTGGTTCTGCTTGGTGAAGCTGCTGTCGGAAAGGTATTCACACCCGAGCTACCGCTTACTTGATGCACGGATGCTGACATGGCACTGCTTCCTCCAGTCTTCGCTTGTCTTGCGATTCGTCAACAATGATTTCCAGGAGAATAAGGAACCTACAATTGGCGGTGCGTCGACCCTACGATCGAGTCCCTGCATCACCCCGGTTGTGCTGACTTGGTTATTTTTGTATAGCTGCTTTCCTGACGCAGAAGTGCAACCTCCCTTCGCGGACAATTAAATTCGAGATCTGGGATACCGCTGGACAAGAAAGATTTGCCTCCCTTGCGCCTATGTACTACAGAAACGCGCAAGCCGCCCTCGTCGTCTACGATCTCACCAAACCTACCTCCCTAGTCAAGGCTAAGCACTGGGTCGCTGAATTGCAGAGACAAGCATCTCCTGGAATCGTTATTGCTTTGGTTGGCAACAAACTCGATCTCACGAACGACAGCGAATCGGGACAAGGCGATAGTGAAGGAGCTGAGGGTGAAGACTCTGGCGATGCTCGGAAGGTATCAACTGAAGAGGCCAAGTCATATGCCGAGGAAGAAAGCCTACTGTTCTTCGAGACCAGCGCTAAGACCGGATACAACGTCGCAGAAGTATTCACGGCCATCGCGAACGCCATCCCAGAAACGTCGTTGAAAAGCTCAAGGGGCCCTGGGGTGTCCAACGTTGTCAGCCGCGGCGGAGATGACTCTAGGGTAAATCTCAACGGCCCTAGAGAAGCTGCTAAGGAGGGCTGTGCCTGTTAGAGAGAGTGAATAATAGGTGGATGAGTTGCTCCGGAATAGACGATGATATCAGCACTTGGTCAGGGTTTCTCATTATTTTCGACATGTAATATTGGAGCGAAGGTTGCTTTTGGGGCTTCGGTATCTGGGGTGTTCGTCACACACGAATGTCGACTCTTGATGTATTAACAGCACGTAAGAGGGCAGTGGACTTATACGAAGACTGCACGTACTTATGATTCAATACCCACTAATCCTTTCATGCTCCGTTTGGCAGCGTACCTAAGTTGAGTCTAACAATCGTAAACCTGCACCAGTCAGATCATATCACAGTGGTAGATACTAGGCTTCAGATTTACATGATATATTGAGCTTGAGCTTGGAGAAACTATATGCCATAATAGTTAAATTGCGACTTACTATTCCTTCCTCTATTTTTTCTTCATCCCTATGAAAAGATCGTGTTGAGTTGTTTCCATTAGGACCTATTCACATCATGTACGAATAGGAAGATACGTAGTACTTAGGTGCCCATCTAGGTGCCTAAAATACGCCGCTCTTACATAAGGCACGCTTATGTGGGTACCTACCTAATCTGTATACCCTATTCCTTAGAGCGGAGTAGATAGCTGTTTTTATTGCATGATTATGCAAGTATGCATGCACTTATCGCTTTGAGTCTTATGCGGGTCCGTGGGTGGCTCCACCCGCTCTCAAAACTTCTTCCAGAGATGCGCATTCACGCTTCACGTAGCACGCAGCAAGCACCACACACGGCGACCGGTTGCTTGCTTGCGCGTCAGACAAACAATGGTGCGCTTTACTCGCTAAGAAACCACCTTGGCGCCATTGTGTCCCTTCAAAGCACCTCGGTCTTCCTCCACAACATCGACACGAGTTAGCCCAAAGGCCCATTCATGGAATTGACACTTGGTCGCATGGACAAGTCCATTCATAGCGCCCAACTCAAGCCGCTGCCGGCTCTTTCCCTCGACCTCCATTTTCTCTCCCAGCCCTTCGACATACGTGTTTAGACGATCGCCGCGCCGTTCACGTCCACGTCCACATCCACATCCACATCCATATCCGCGTCCGCCATGGCGACTCTGACCGCCGCCCAGCTCGAGCTGGCAAGGTATGCATTCTCCCGACCCTCGCTAGTTCTGGCTACGGCTAGGCACAGGCACAGCCTCATGCTCACACTCGACTCTCTGCAGTTCCCTCACTCAAGAAGAACTTCCCACGAAGCTACGATGCGCTATTTGCAGCAAGCTCGCTGTTAACGCCTTCCGACTGCCATGTTGCGAAACCGCCATCTGCGAGAACTGTAAGCCCGGTCCCCTTTCTTCTATCATCTACAGAGTCGTTCGACGACAAGGATAGCAGTGCTGATATTCATCCTAGGTCAGGCCACGTTGCCCTCCGCCTGCCCGGTCTGTGAGCACAGTCCGGTGTCGGGTGCCGACTGCACCGTCTACAAGTCGCTCCGTACTACGATTAGGGTCTTTCTGAAGACCGAAGAAAAGAAGCGCGAGGCCGCTCGTCCAAAGGCGAACGGCTCCACCCCTTCCACTCCTGTTCAAGCTACTCCTACGCCTACACCCGCACAGACCCAGGGACCAGCAGACCCGCCTTCTGCGGAACCCCCGGTTTCCGAGCCCGCCAAGTCGGAACAGCCTCCAGATAATACGACGGTACCGGATGCTGAAATCCCAGAAAATACCGAGAATCACACGTCAACCGACGAAATCACCGGCAACCAGCCCGATACAGTGAGCATTTTCCAGTCTTCAGTGTAGCCGACTATACTAACAGTGCCCCTAGACAGAAACGAACGGCCATCAATCTGAGGAGCAAGTCGTCAATGTCGAGGAAGCAGCAGAGGAATCTGGTCCACAGGGTCATGCAGCCGAGGGTAGCACGGGCGAAGACGGAGATAAGGGTGACGCTGTAGCTGATGTTGGCGCAGAGCAATCAGAGCAGTCTGGCATGAACTTTGGTTTCGACCCCATGAATAATAATTTCAATATGAATTTCGGCAATGGAGATATGCAGACCCAAATGCAGATGATGATGGCTATGCAGAATGGCATGAATCCCGCCGCGTTCGGTTCATTTCCGATGATGGGTTCGTCTTGTCCGGTCTCGATGTACGTGTAGGAAACGGCTGCTAACCATTGTGCACAGGAATGATGGATCCCATGATGATGCAGAACATGATGATGAATAGTGGTTTTGGTGCGCAAGGCATGGGCATGAACGGCATGAACATGAATATGGACATGAGTGGGTTCGATGGAAACAGCGGTAATGACTGGAACGGACAGCAATCATGGAACGTCGGCCAAGATAATTTCAATCCAAATGGTGCTGGCATGGGTAACAGTGACTATGGCAACTATAACCCCAATTTCCGTACAGGTAATTACGGCGGCTACAATCAGTACAATGACTACCGTCGAGGCAATTATGGTTTCCGCGGCAGAGGCCGTGGGCGTGGCTATTACGGTGGTTATGGCCGTGGTGGATATCACCACAACTATAATAACCATCAGGGCAACGCATGGGCTGGTAATCAGGCCAATAACACGTCGGAGGCCGTCAACACTGCATCAGGCAATGTTGATGAATTTGGAAGGACAATACGGCCAGACCAGTCCCAAGAGGGACAGCCAGTGGGTCAAGATGGACAAGATGCTGTTGCCACACAAGAAGACGACGGAGCATCAGGGAGCCCAAACCAGGTAGTCAAGGAGCGTGTACCCGCATCTGAAGAGGCTCAAGGTGACAACCCAAAACCAGACGGTGATGTATCTGCTACGCATCAACAGGCAAATAGCACTGCGCACGTGGATTCAGTGCTGCCACCGCAGCGGGCTGTTCCTGATGTACCCCTAAATGCCCCTACTGGTCCCAAAGCAATGCGTCAGGGCCTTCCTAACACTAGCCTTTATCACTTAAAAGCCCGTGGTTATATTATGGATGAGAAGCCTTCCACTATAGCCGCTAATGCTCCCATCGTGGCCAGTCCCGCGGAGGAACGGCCTAAGTCGCGGAGTAGTTCTCTGCTGTCCCGCAAGGACAAGGATAGTCATCATGACCACCAAGACAAAGGTGTAAACGAAAAGGACAAACCTAAAGTTCAGGATAGAGGTCGTGGACGCTCGCGGTCCCATAGCAAATCAAGAAGCCGCAGTCCCGTTCGGAGCCGCAGTCGCAGTCGCGATCGTAAGGAATCTCGCAGGCACAGACGACACCGCTCCCCTTCTGTCTCGGACGTTAGTCGCGATGGTGATCACCGCCGTAGAAAGCATAGAAGCACGCGGCGCTCCACCAGAGACGACGATGACTACAAGAGCCACTCGAAAGGGGACAAGTATGAGGAGCGCTCTAGATCAGCTTCGCCCGCAGAACGCGATTCTAAGCGCTCGACTCACCGCAGCCATCGGGAGAGAGATCGTGATCGAGAGCGAGATCGAGACAGAGATCGCGACCGGGACCGGGACCGCGATCGTGAACGCGACCGTGAACGCGAACGAGATCGAGACCGCGACGAAAAACGTCGGGATCGCGAGAAGGATAGGGGTAGGGACATCGATTATGATCGTCACCGGAAACCTGCCCACCGCTCGTCCCATCGTGATCGCGACGAAGATCGGGATCGGGATCGAGATAGGGAACGTGAGAAGGACCGCGACCGCGCGAGAGACAAGGAACGAACGCGGGAATTTGACAGAGATCATCGAAATCACGAGAGCAAGACATCTACAACTGAGCCTCCTACTCCGGTTGAATCGTCAGAGAAAGCTTTCAATCCCCCCACCGGTCCCCGAGGCAGCCTGTCCATCAAAGGTGCTGGCAGTAAAGCCAGCGTTGACATTCGAGGCGCCAGTAATCGATCAACGGACATACAAAGACGGGAAAGCGAAACGTCCCGCCGCCCCTCACAATCGTCGGCTGCCGCTGGCCAGAAGTCAGCTCCAAGTGCGCCAGCGAAAGACCCCCATACACTTGAGCGAGAAGCTCGTGATAGAGAGCGTCTTCTAAAAGAGGCTCAACGAATCGCCGGTATGGCCGGCTTTAACAACCGAAGTGGCGGAAAACGTAGCCGCGACGTTGGTGACGATCGAGGCGGCCGCCGCAAGAGCCGCCGCAGCGAGGCCGTTAACCTCGACGACGAGGAGCGCATGAGACGCATAGAAGCAGAGCGAGAAGGCGGCCGCTGGGATTAGGATCTCGCAGCATTTGCCGCTCTGTACTAGCGGTTTGCGATCTACGGTGCCTCGTCAAGATGACTCAGAGGATCGAGGTTGCAAGTTCGAGCAAGTCTTGACACTATGGCTCATATCATCAGGGGCAGCGAACATAACAGGGGACAGGAGACATTGCCAAGCGAAGTAACCGCCCAGCCGAATTTGTCCGGCGTTTTTCTTTCTTCTTGGGCAGTATCCTCTTAAAGTCGCTGTCCCCACGGGGCTAATAATTGCATTATGTGTCTATGCTACATGTAAAAGATATTTGCCATTGTCGCATCATGGAAGCAGGCAGCTTACTTAGCTATATCTCAGGTACGGTCATGCCGCATAGGCTGACTTGTTGTTATGCCGCAAGGCAATCAAAACCAAATACCCACGGCAGACATAGAGTAGCGTACGGCAATACATAGCTTTCTTGCCAGACAATTCTATTGCATCCTAAGAATATCGATTTTCCTTAATTAATTTGTCACTAAATTGCCCTCTGCTTGTGAACCCTTCGCTCATCCGAGACTTGTGTCATTCCCTGCCTCCTGATTATCGTGTACATGCTTCGTATGTGATACTGTAGATCGGAAGCACTAAAATTCCGGCCATAATACGTATTTCCGGTATGTATATTCGTCTTATACTGAATTAAGTAAAAAGGCGAAACTCGGCACCGATGGCGACACCGAAGATTCGGGTGTAGTAGACAGCCTGCCTGGTGTAAGTCAGCCCGTGTTAGGCGCCAAGAGGCCGACGACGCCTTTGCGTATGTCCGGTGCCTAGACTGCACTACATTACACCGCACTTACATATATGATAAGCCGTGTCAGCGAAAATGAATTGTTTGTTCATGATGTAGATACTTCAAGCTGTCTATCTATTTTCAAGTTCAATTTGTTTTCTTTTCTCATTTATTTGTTTACTTCAGGAGTTACGAAAGTAATTGAAGTAGTAGCTACACCATGAGAATGCCTGTTACGGAGCTAGCCTGGATCCCCGCCGCCACGCCGGACTCTGTGCCGGCGCTGCTTGGGTGCTGCCGGAACGGCATTGAGGCGCAGAATGAGGTATGTATTTTCTTATAAATCGATTGTTCAATCATATGGTCTTGCCGCGTATTCTCACCATTACATTCACTACCTTCCGAGCTTTTGTCACGATGCGTAACTTTTAAGCTCTCATTACATACTATTTTCCAAACCAGCACTACCTACATTACGCAACACAGCACATTCTCTTGAGAAAACTATGACATTACAAATAGTCATATAAACTACCCACAGACTTAAAAACCAGCAAACAACTACCTCAGCTAATACTAACACTAATACTATCACGTCACCAGTGGGCCGCCAACCACGCCTCCTCAACCCTCCCGCCAGGCCCCCCTTCCGTCCGCGGCGCAGCGCTATACCAGCAGCGCGAAGACCCTACCATCGCGCTCATAACAGCGCACTGGGTATCTCCCGAACAACACGCCTCCTGCGTAGCCAGCGAGGAGAACAAAGCCGCAATCGCCGCGCTCGCGCCCTGCGCCCGTCTCGACGGGATCAACTATTTCCACGTCGACGGCGTGCAGATGTTCTTGCCTGATACTCTCTCGTCGCCGCTTCTCAGTATTCTAAAGATTCGCGTGGAAGATGGAAAGAGGGATGAGGTTGAGAGGATCTGGGAAGAGCGGGGGAAAGAGTTGGTGATGACGGCTGCAGGAATAAAGCATACTGCGGGCTGGAGGATCGAGAAGGAGCTGGGGAGTGAGGAGGAGGATGAGTTTCTTGTGGTTGGCGCCTGGCGGGATGAAGATGCTTTGATGGGATTTGTAAAGAGCGAATGGGAGGGGAGTGAGACTTGGGAGGGAATGTGGAAGGGCGTGGTGTTGGGGACGGATTTGACTACTTATACTCGTGTTTTCTGAATGCTTTCTTCTCATCATCTGTTTTCATCTATCCGTTTTCATCATTAGAACAACAGATTTTGATATCATTGTTTCTAGTATCGTCAAGAATGCGACATTGTATTATCGTTTCACTATTGCACAAGAAGAAGCCCCTTTAGTTCTATGCTTGGCTGTCTATACTCCCCTATATGTCATCGTGCTAAATACCGATAACTCGGATAAAGCACGGTCTTCATCCTCAATGACGGCGACATGAGCAGCAACAGAGCATGAGGTAGAAACCCATCTCCTCAGTATCTTGACAAATAGCTGAACAGTCTTAGCTAGCAACGTGTGCAGCCCTGCTGCCCACCTTGCAGCAGAGCTATCGCCTCCACCAGCTCAACCCCTGACAAGGCAGCGGCAAAGACCGTCACTGGTGTCGGCTCATCATTACCATGGCCAGCCAATTATAACAAGACAAATGCCCCAGGTTCGTAAGATAAGTTCGCCGAGAGGGCGTCGACAGCTTCTTCGGCCTCGACCATCTGACCTGGGAGCCCAACGGCGAGGGGGGGCGGATCCTTCGCCAATCGGTCGGAACCGTGCCGGGGGAGATGAGTGCCCGCACTCCTCAGAAGAGCGTCCTGGGCCGACCCACTGAAGGCGTTCTCCGGTAAATCTCCTACTGTTCTGCGATGGAACGTAAGCTAACTTGGTCTAGGAGTTCTTGCTGTCTCGTGTTTGTGGTTGCCGCCCTGTCGGCGTCTGGTCTCTGTTTGATCGGCGTTCCTGGCGTTTGGTTGGGTTTTCTTTTGTTTTTTTTCCCAGAAGTTACTCTCGTGGCGCTTTTCGGCTGCCCCCCGCTCTGCGGCGGTTCGCCGACGGTCGGCTGATTTTTGTACTTGTTACTTGGGGCGTGTACGTTAGGCGCCGCTTGCTCTCCGGTTGCTCGCCGACCAAACAGAGACCAGACGATCCATTGTGATGACGTTCGACTGACTTACTAAGAGAAACATAACAAAGCGGGATGACTCAGACCCCATCTACGATGATCATATCAGCGCCACAGACGAACGCAAACATGACTAGGCAGATGTATGCGGGCAGAGCGGGAGGGACAAAACCCGAGCGACGAGGACGAATTCAGATCACTAGTATCAGAAGACAAGATGTCAACATCCAATATTCGCACCGTTGCATCTTCAGTTGTCAGTCCCCCCCTTTTCCATTCCCCTCTCCTGGGCCAGCGGATTCAGGTCATCAAACAATAAGTCACCCCGACCGGGACGTCATCCCCCGATGGGTCGGGCCGTCCGAGCCTGTATTAATGATCTAAGAAACTAAGCGATATCACCGGCATAGACGATGATTCTTGCAAATGATCCATCGAGCTTGCTACGGGTTTCTCGGCAAGGAGCTTCTTCAGCATAATCCTATCAACAGGGACTTCCAGAAGCAGTAATGGCTCGGAGGAGGTCTAACACATCTCAGCATAGTAAGTGGGTGAATTCCAGATCATTTTGCTAACGGCTACTAACAGTATCCGACCAGTATGCCATTTAGCCTGCCCCCCTCCTCATGGGGGCTTGGACTATGGTCATCGATATCATCATAAGCTTGTCTAAGATTGCATATTGTTCCAGATGCGTTGTCCCGACTACCTACATCCGGCCCCGAGACGAAGCCGTTTGACGAGAACGACCTCGAATTTGCTCCGGATGACAGAGAAGAGCATTGGAGATCCCTCCCCTTGATGTCGTTGGTGTGAGAACTACACGACCTTCTCGCAGAAAGAGAAGATCGGGTCCAGGTTTTCAATTCTGAGGCCCCCAAAAAAAACACCCTCCTTCGACCTCTCGCCGTATATAGTCCCGCGGACTATTATCCGCAATTCATTAGGCAACCCCAAGAATCCATGGCAAAGCTGCTGGTCGACAGCAAGGTCGTGGAAGCGGGCAATGGGAGTGATGGCGTTCTGCTTTATCGTGAATGCGGGAATAGGATACATTGGCACCATGTGAGTAATGTTGTCGTCACACGGGTCCCTCACAAGTCATTCTTGCTAATAGAGATTTAGGTGGGAAAACTACCTGGAGGCCGGATGACTAGAAAGGGCGCTAGAAAAATATCGAAGGGAGCGTCAAAGAGCGCGACGATGAATCTAATCTCCTCGGTACGTGAGAGCTGCAGGCCCCGTGCGGATTCGGTGCTGATTTGAGATATAGTCGTGCAAGTAGAATAACGAGATTTGACCCCAAGAAGAATCCCGGCCAGCCCATCCTTGCACGCTCCCCGTGGTGATGGCTTGTCTGGATTTAAACGAATCCAATCCGAACTCATCTCGAATTCGAGTTTAGCTGGATGCTGCATCTTAGAAAGCTTCGACCTTTCGTGAGCGAGTCGAAAACTATCACTAGGTATACTATCCACCAATTACCCGCCTGCGTATCTTATACGAATTTTCCTCGAATTCGCGTCTAATCTTGTATAGGACCTCGTCATTATTTGCGGTAAAGATGTCGGGAAAACAACCGACAAGTCACAAGCGCTTCTACTGCATCAAGGCCAGAAAGGGCAATAGCCACGACCCACGGGGCTGTGTCAAGGTTCGTATCCGTAGCGAGTACTGTTCGACCGTTGTCCGAATTTGGTTCTGACGTGAAGCAGATTCAATGCGCCAAAGTCGAAATCGCCGATGGCTAGAACGCGTTCGTCAACGCCTCTTCCCGCCTCGCCCCTCAGCTGGCCCGCGTGTGAGAGACGTAGCCAAGAAAGATCAGAGTGACCCATAACTTCGATGCCGAGTAATTACTGAACATCCCCATCAACGCACTAAGTTCTTGAGAAACTTAAAGCCTCTCATATCTAGAAGCTCCGATATGAAAAACAGACAATGGAAGTTGGTAGGAGGCCCAGATAACGCGCGTTCAATGGCTCGTTTGTGGCGAGTCAAGTTAAGCTCGGCGATGGGCATGCCGGAGGCGGAGCGGGTGAGAGATTCGCTGATGGGCTACGGTATGACGGTTATCTGGCATAAATAATACCAGGGCGGCGGCCACTAGATCAACTCACCAAAGGGTATCAGCGACCTCGTCAAGTTCTTCGAAGCCCAGGGCGTCAAAAATTTTAATCCAGAAGACCAAGAGCAAGAACCAAACGGAGTCGGCGACCTCGTCGAGTTCTTGGAAGCCCAGACGTCAAGAACCATCTACCAGAAGACCATGAGCAAGAGCTAAATCCGTTAGACGAATGCCGTCTTCAACAATTATGCATGGGCGTTCGGCTCAAAGTTGTCATTATAAGATTATGGGGCTGGAAAAGAACTATTCACAGACACTGTGGACCAGGACCCATGTGCCATGGTCTAATAAACAAAAGGGGCGAACTTTGATGACTGGTTTGTATGATAAGGTCATAGTGTATTGAAGCTGGGTTGACGATTGTCGTGCTCTCTTGGTCTTTGCTCGCGTTGTTTCAATTATAGCCGCGATTTTTGTTATTCTGGTCGTATTGAGGCTGGATAAACGGCTGTCATGCTCTCGTTGTCTTGCTCGCCGCGAGGTCGTTACAGCGAGTGTTACCAGTAAGCGATTATGCTCTCTGTCAATCGGGAAATCGATCTAGTAAGGTCCCATAAATAGTCAATAGCTTGTCGCGGGAGTATTCGTACGATAAGGTAGAAGTTGCACGCGTCTACCACAAGGTGGTAGCTAAGGTAGCGATTGTCGTCAAAGTTTTTTTCATCATTGCTCATTTCAGAAGATAAAACACGGTAAACCACGGAAGATGCATCCCATCCGCGGAGACGGGGCTGTAGCTAGGTAATATAGGGCTCGCTAGAGTAGATCCCCCCCGGTGTTAGGTCCTTATGCTTCTGATTTTGGGGACGTCGTTGCGGCGCTGAGAACTAATATAGGATACGCAGACCGCGGGTTCATCAGCGAGAAAGGAAAAAAAGAAAAGCGAGCAAAAAAGCAAAAAAGAATCGCGCCTCTCGAACATCTGCGTATCCTGATTACCCACAGTTCCCTCCAGATGCTAATCTAGCAAATTTTTGCCTTGACCTGACCTGGGCTCGACCGGAAACCCCTTGAATGCCTATGGCGCCAGCCTATGGCACAAGGAGTTTATCCTGGCGACTACTTTACCACTGCGCCATCTAGGTGGTTCAGTGGGAACGTCTTTGTTAGAAGGAGGGGGGCTTTTTGATATCTATATGCTAAGGTAGGTACACTACCTAGGTAGGTGGGTAGGGCTGGCTTGTGACGGCTGGTTGAGTGTATGGGAAGGAAGGTACGTGAGACTAGCGGCCGAGATACCTACTGCCTTAGGATGTGCGGGTTTACCATAGCATACCGGTATATTATTGGTGACATGCCCCAACAGGCTGAGAATTCTGGCCTCAAAGGTTCTAGAGCGCATCGTTTCTGTCGGATGTGCCACGCCCAGTCTGGCAAGAAGCCCTTGATCCTGAGGGTTTACTAAAGTTAGATAGGTAGTCAACCGATTCCTATACCTCTTGATAGTTCAAGGCGTTCCGACCTATAATATATCACTCTGACGCCCGGGCGATTCACCTGGTCTCTTACTTCTTATTTGAACAAATATTCTTTCGATCTTTTAACTTATGAGTTATCTACTTAATCTATCTAATCTATCTACTGATCTGGACGCTTATTACTGACGCCAGCGCCAAGATAAAGCTATATAGTACATTGAGGGAAGTCATGTCCAAAGGAGAGGAGATGAGCTATCCAAAGATCCTGCAAAATGATATGCAGGCAGCAGGCTTCATAAAAACAGTAATTCGACAACTTTCTATGACTGGCCAGGCCCCTGAGCGAACTGCTCAAACATGGCAATCATGCGCTCCGCCCCGTCGGCCCGATACATCATCTCCGTCGTTTGGAAACCCTCGAGAACGTGTTCATGAGCACGCTTAAGCATGTCGGGTTCGTAAGCATGTATAGCGCGCTCAATAGCCGCGGCGTCAGCGCTCGGATCGAAAACCGCCTCCTGATTTCTGCCGCTTATGCCAAGTTCAGCATCGAGGCACTCGAACAGCTTCAACGCGTCGAGCATAGCTAGATTAACACCGTCGCCATTGGGCAGCGCAACGTGCGCGGCATCGCCGAGCAGAGTAACGCCCGGCGCGTGCACCCAATTCTTCTCTATCGCGTCCGGCGCGAAGACGTCGGCCTCGAAGGTATAAAGCGGCCAGACGCGCCAAGGACCCTCGGCATCCTGGATCAGGGCCCGGAGATTCGGAGCCCAACCCGCGTAGAGATCGAGAAGTGCCGCTTTCGACTTCTCGATGTCGGCTTTGAAGTCTAGCGGACCACCTGGCCGCGTGAGGGACTCGGGCTCCTCGATCCCGGCGTATAAGCGGTACGTGCGGTCGCCCATCTGCTGCACGGCGAGCATGTGCCCGGCGCCGATTGATGCGCACATGCCGGGGCCGGCCATCTCTTTTGCTTCGGCGTAGTGCGGGTTAGAGTGCGTTATCCTGCCTTCGATGTACGATTTGCTGGAGTATACCGGTTTGGCGGATGTGATCTACACGGATAGCATATGTTAGCAAATTTTGAACTTTTGAAGTGAGAGTGATGACCCGAAGGAAATGTCAAAATGCTCAAAAAGAGGGAGGAGGATACATACCACAGGTCGCACTTTGCTAAACGCCCCATCAGCACCAACAACAAGTCTAAACCCCTTCTCCTCAGACCCATCACTAAAGCAGAGTCTCCAGCCCTTCGCGCCCTCCACCCCCTCCTCATCACGCTCAATACTCTTCAACGCCCTGCCCCAGCGCACGCGATGCGCCGGCACCGAGGCGAGGAGTATATCCCTGAGCTGACTACGGTCGATCTCGGGGCGGTTCGCTCGGGCGTCCGGCTCGTCGCCGTGCCGGAACCAATGCCCGCCTTGAGAATCTTGGATCGTGAACACGTCGGCCTCGCGCCGCGCGTATTTCTCGAACTCGTCCCTCAAGCCCGCGGCTTCAAGCGCGGCTTGCCCCGTCTCCGCGTGCAGGTCTAGTGTGCCTCCCTGGTGGTGGTCTTTTGGCGAAGCGGAGGAGTCGCGCTCGAAGACTATGTAGTCGATGGTTCCGCCTCCGGCTTGCTCTAGGAGGCGCGCGAAGATGAGTCCGCAGGGACCTCCGCCGACGATGGCTATGGGGGCGGGTTTGGAGGGTGGCATGGTGCTGCTGGGGGAATGGGTATGTGGAAGAGATGACTGGATAAAAAATGAAAATAAGAAGGATAGGTTGTTTTCTCTATTAATTAGAACAGAATATCGTTAGTTGGTTTTTCGTGGTGTTGCGATCTGATTGACCAAATCCAATGTTTTTCTTAATACTAACAAGTCAGGGCTTGGCGAGACATTGCTACTTATCTATCTCATTAAATGATCCAAAGAAAAATTGCTACCTAGACACTGATGTTCATGATAGGAGTCCGAACACCGAAGCTATCACATCGGGTTTTTTGCGGGTTCCGTGCTGTCCGCCAATCGACGGCGCGAAAACGGCACGGGACCGAAAGCGCGGGGCCGGAACCGAATAGGTAGAAAAATACTGCTGCCTGAGCCGCCTAAAGTGAGGCTAGCGATCGCATTAAAAGTCCTAGTCACCATTTGCAGACCGTCGGTTCTTTCTAATGAGTCATCTCATTTCCTTAGAAGATCTGGACTACGTATGTACTCGAGGCTAGAAAACTGCGTTTTGTTGGCCAGTTGATGTGACTCAGGATTCATGCTCTATCTACTCCCTACGCTAGTCTACTCTAACATGCTACGCAATTCATCATTCTCTCAAGTTCTCAAGACGTCTACAGCCCGCGCATTATCGCGGAAGAGAAATTTATCACAATAGACACTATCCCTCCCAAATTTCTCTATCCAAAAGATGTCTCATACTATGACCATAAACTCAGAGCGAACTAATTTGTATCAAAGATGATTCACATCAACATGCCAGCTGCTTAACCCTCCCATCAGCATCACACGAAACAAACCGCCACCTGCGCCAATGCCACGCCGGAATAGCCTTCAACATAATCCACCTAAGCAAACCCTTAAACGGCGGGAACACCCCATGCCACATCCCCTTCTCAAAATCCACCGTGTCCATGTTCAGGAAAAACACAGGCACGATGTTGAACACGAAGCTCAGCGTCACCTGCTTCCTGCCCGCTGCCTCGGCGAGCCCTAATATGTCGATCGGTCTCTCAGCCGTGCTATACTGTCGCAGAGCTACGATAGCAGGAGGTTCCGCCGTGAGATGCGCGTGCAGGGCGCCTTTGAACGAGTCCATGATCGCAAGGAGTTCGTCGGCGTCGAATTTCGCGCCGGTGTGCTGCAGATACGCTTTCATGCGCGCCATGCCTCCGTAGAATTTTGCTGTAAACCATCAAGCGAGATTTTAGTTTCTAGAATCAATAACAGTAGTCTTCATTTTGGACTGATTAAATGCATACATGCATGCAGGCAAAGCGAACGGTACGGTATGCTGGGTACCTACCATGCTCATCAACAGCAGCACTCATCAAATCCGTGCGCCCGCACGCTTTATTGATATTGGGGAAGAAATCCGTCTCCTCGTAGCTGTGGTGCGCGTCGACGCAGTCGTGCCATGCGATGCAGTACCCGACGAAATCCGCCTTGTCGGCATGCGGCACGCGCGGAGCTTGCTGGTAGATGCTGTTGAACCCGCGGATGAATGCGTTGTGGCTCAACGTCATGTGTGAGGCCTCGATGGTGAATGGATCTGTCTGTGAGATTGTTGGGTGTTAGATATATGATATCATGCGGACTGGCTGTGAGTAAGTATGTATGCTGGGGATTTACATACCTCGCCTGTCTCGAATTGAGGCGTGGGTAAGATCGCGAGCGGCGTGTCCGTATACATAGGAGGGGTTGATGAGGTGGCCATTGTGAGTTGGGTTGACTTGATTTGAACTCAGAGCGCGTCAAGACCGGAGATGTTGGACTAATGTGCTCAGTCTCTTTGAGAAGCTGATCTTATTGTCTAACAGTGTGATTCATTAGAAATGTGTCTAGGTTGGGACATTGGCGATGCGCTGTTAATAGGTAGCGGCGTAAGCGGTGATGCTGTTGGTTTTAGGACCAATTGCCAGCTTGCCTGTGGCGCTAGAGGATCAAAGGGCTTCCATCGCTTTGTCAAGCGCGACTAGCAAGACGCGGTCCGCGATCCGACTGAGCGGCACACTCAGTGATAGGTCAGTTGTATTATCTATAGCTTGTTTGTTTCATGGGTGCTCATCAATAGCTCCCGGTGCATCCGCTTTGTCCATTAGGGAGTTATGGATGATGGCTGGCATCTCTGAAAATCGCTGCCGTACCTATGAGATACATAGGAGGCGCAAGAAAGGAAATATTACTGTAGAGAGTAGCTAGAGCCTAGAGGCAACAAAGAGTCATACCGTCGGAGAAGCGCTGCTACGATAGTAGTTCCGAGGCTGCCCTCTTACAGGGCCAATGCTCTTGATATTAGTCTAATGCCAGGTTTCCCGTGTTGCTCATTCCGTGATGTCCTTCAACTACTGCGGAAATCCGGCATGGAGCGAGGGGCCCTCGAGCAACTCCTTTGCTGTGCTTCATTCACTAGGATCCCGTTTCAACATCCTTTTCACAAGCTTGATGAACATCCTCCTATTCTCGCCACCGATTTTGCTCACTCTGCTTTTAAGATTGATAACGCCTAGCGGGTAGGTCGATCTCTTTAAGCTGCCTGAACATGATCGTCAACGCCAGCATCATTCAAGAATGACTGGAAATTACTGACCGTTGGGCTCGTAGACGAGGTGGGTTCTATGGCCTGCGGAGAGCATCTAGTCTGGCGCGGGCCCTAAGAGCGCGGCATCTTCGCCAGTCATGTGGTGTTTTATGTGAATCTTGACAATAACGTATCGCTCTCTCAATCATCGCTAGCTAGAGAATGGTCGGAGAGAACCACGATATCAAGATAGAATAAAACCAACTTGCGAAGATCTCTCGCTAACCAGACTGTCGAATAGGTGCTTTAGCCGAGCTTGGAAGAAAGCTGATATCTTCCATCAAGGACCCGGCCAAGTTGAGCTGGATAAAACTGATTGGAATTGTAGTGTTCATTCCTCCTTGATTCCGCTAAAAGCCAGTGGTTTAGCAGTGATATGGAAAGGCAGCCATAAAAGTTGGGTGAGTCTCATGAGACTTCGGATGCCATAACGTCTAACGGGTAACGCGGCCTGATATGGCCTTGTATGGGATAGAGCTCCTCGAAGCATCGTCTAAGCGAATGGCTAAACGATGCTAATAGCTACACAATGTGAATAGCTCCGTGTTAAAAAAATATCATGGCCTGAGCTATACATTGTGTTTTATTCGATCATATTCGGTAGTGAACTTAACGATACGGTAGTCAAACTTATTACCTAGCCACCGGCAATCTTATAGATTATTCTACCTTTGGATTCTGTATATGAAGCTTCATACCGGTACTCCGTAGGTCTCGACCTATTGTACGGTAAGATTAGATATATAGGAAAAAGACGCTGGATCAAAAGGGGATTCCACACACTATGTGAAAAAGCCTATATGCATCAGGTTCGCAGAGCATAAATGATACAACGAGCACGAGAAAAATGTTTAAAAGATATTGGAAACGCTTGTTACGGAAGATACCTATTCAAGTTCGTCTTCCAGTAGCAATGACGACCTACCTTAGCGGTCCCGCCTGACAGGGGTCCTTGGCGAATCAGAAGAGCAGATGCACGGCAGCTGCTGTGCACCACGCGACTTTATAGGTGACATCAGCTTGCAATCCAACCGCTGCAACTAACCCTCGACACTTTTACCTGTACATCATAATTACCGGTCCGAACGATATCTGAAGATGCGACAGCGAGTTACCTTTTTCCACAGAAATGAGCATGGAATCGAGCCGTCCTCCCTCCAAATCCATGACCGCTCCATAACCGGGCCCGAGCTGGTGGCCGCGCGTGAACATCGTGTTACGCTTGCCCTGGACGAGCTCCCAGCCGAGCTCCAGGACCTGCTCCGCGACATTCACGAACTACATATTCGCTGGAGTTCGCCACAGCTCCACGATCCTCTCGGCCCATGGACCTCGAGATTACCACCTGGGCTACACGCCTTCTATACACCTCAGACGGCCGCGGCCGCCAAGTCGTAGGCAGCAGTGCACATCACCTCGAAATACACTGTCGCTGACTTGTTCAAGTACTCGACTATGTGCACAGCTTCGCGCCGTATTTGGGAGCATAGACTGCTCTTCGCCAGCTGTACGTAGCCTCTACAAGAGTAGAAATACAGATGTATCACTTAAGCGCTGTCTGACATGTCCAAGGAGTCGTTTACCAAACTTCCCACGGATCGGTTCTCGCACTCGACCGCCTTCCAATACTTCCAACCACTCGATACCCTGACCGATTTGTCGATGCATGTCGAACAGTATGCATGCGACCCTGAAGATGCGGCTTGTAAGAGATGGGCCCATGAGCTCAGGAGTGCGGCGTCTGTTGACTTCTCGTACGATGCTATTTCCCATGCCGTGAAAATCACTGGTGTTTGGCCTGAACACCGCCAAAAGTTGTCGGTGTCCTCCCACCCGGATCATAGAACCGAGGTCGGCATTTTGACGCCTGACTCGCCTCCACACCTGGATCCTCATGAAATAGGTGTCACAGGCCTACTAACAGTTCTGGGCGAGGATACGAAACCCTCTCCCGTCTTGTTTGCTTTTCCTTCCCGCCATAAGGATGCTGGCTCAACATTTTCCAGCACCTTCTTGCAGCCGTTAGGCCTACATCCGACTTTACAGCTCAGAATCGACTCTAGCATACCACCATCGCCAGATTCGGCTTGTTCTCTGCATGCGTATCTGACACTTCCGCGAACCATATTTGCTGACAAATATCAGCTTGGCGATAACCTATTCTTGTCGTCCAAGAATTTGACAGCCTTACATTATATCAGCCAGCCGGTTGATCTCGAGGCGCCTGACTATGCCATGAGCTTATGGGGCTCCAGTTTGCTGTTAGAACTACAGCCTCCTAGTATGGTTGGGGATTCGCAATGGACGGCGGAGATTCCACTTCATCTCCGGTATCTATCGCCTGCAGAAGGCGGGTATAGCTCTATCAACGTTCCATGGCCAGCTGTGTTCTGGGCCTGTAGCGCCGAGGAGGGCACTAAGTTTCCAAACAGTCCGTTTGACAGAGTAAACCTGGGGTATGACGGCTTATTTGGGCCACGAACGTTGTTCTGGCATGTCAACCCGAAATTGCAGGGGAACGGCCGTCTTACTCACCAACTTAGAGTCCCGGTTCTTGATACGAACAAGACGGGATGGGTCAGTTCTGGTACGGCTGCTGTGGTACTTGCTGGCTTTGCATACATCATATTTAAGCTGGCATTGGTGTATTGGAGAACGGGGTACGGCAGTCGAAAGCAGATACCAGAGAGCGACAAGAAGAAACAATAGACTAAGTATTAGAGACTGAGATAACTTAATACATAGCCTCTCAAACCATTCGTATTACAATATACCCTATGCGCGTAGGCGTCGCGTGAGTGTCCAGGTGCCCCCTGGCTTGCGACATGTCTCCACCTTTACTAATGGGTTGGCCAATCATAAGCATGGATCACACACTTGATTTCCCGTGGAGTTTCCCAACCTTTCATATCGCAATACCGACCGAGCCTGAATGACCGGCGCCATGTTCTCCTACATCGTAGCCGGTCTTGCCCTTCTACTCATTTACAATCCCCTTACCGAGTACTTAACGGCCGGCCGAGAACCACGGCCGCTTCCTCGTACCCCCCGACCACAGATTAACGAATCTCTCTTGGCCATCGACTCAGTGAATGAGACAGCGCACTTGAACTGTGCGCCTGACGCGTATTCGGTGCACATCCTCTCCAAGGCACCGCTTGTGGTGTATATTGAGAACTTCCTCTCGCTGGACGAGAGGGAGCATCTCCTTGAAATTAGGTAACCTTTTGCTCTTGGTCTTCACTCTAGTTATATAGTGCGAATCCTCCTATTCTACCCTTTAATTGAATACTCAACCATTTGAATTTCGACTTTTTGTTTACACAATGTTGATGCATTTTGACTAACTGGACTGTAGCGAACCCCTCTTTGAGCCATCAACTATCACGCACGATGGCGATAAGACACAGCGCAATACCCTTGTCCGTGACTCGGAAGTTGCCTTGATTCCGCGGACGGAGACTGTACGCTGTATTGAAGCGCGCGCCCACTCTTTCCAGGGCTGGCGAAGTGACCTCTGGATCGAGCGATTGAGGACTCAGCGGTACGGCCCAAGTCAGCATGTAAGTCGAAATATTCAGGACTACGTGCTTGAGAGATTGTTTTCTGACCGATGTCAAAGTATGCCCATCACTTTGACTGGGGTTCCGGTGCCCGCGGTTGGGGGCGCGCGAGCAGTTTCATGGTCTGGGTCGAGACTGACAACATCAAAGGTGGCGGCACGGAGTTTCCTCGCTTGCAGCTAGATGGGCCAGACCAAAGATGGTGTCGCTGGATCGAGTGTTCTCATCAGAAATCGGCCAGCGCTGAGGAGAGCTCAGCCAAGGTAAAGGGTGAGCCCATCACAGGTGTTACCTTTAAGGCCGTACCGGGCAACGCGGTTTTCTGGGAAAACTTCCGCCCTGATGGTACAGGCAGAGGCTGGCAAGAGACTTGGCATGCTGGGCTGCCGGTAACAAAAGGCACCAAAGTCGGCCTCAATATCTGGAGCTGGGGCCGCCTGAACTGATTGCTTACTTACTGCGTGACTACGGCACGGTTGAGCTCACCAAAACAGCCACCTCTGCTTCCTCTTTACCATGCAGATCATTGGATGTAATCATTATTTTAAACCTGTGATGGCTAATCTGGCTTCGTCTAACCTATTGCGATGCATGGCGGCCGCACGCAGCGCAACAAGCATGATAGTGGATATCACAGTCCGGTTATCGGCGGCCCTCGGTGGCACTCGGCGGAACTCGGCACGCCCACATGCAGAGAGCTCCACAGACTTGACAAGCCAACCCCACTTCATTCCCATACACCAACTTACACTATGCGTACAGCCTCAAACTCAAACTTCGTCCCTGGTTTGTCCCACCAACATACGCTCTATAATGACCACGATCGCGATTTTCCCTGTTTATTACTGGGGCTAGACGCTAGAGACGCCATTTTCTGAATCTGATGATACCTGCATGTGGAGGTGTCCATTGAACCGTGGGGGGCTCTCCATCCCGAGCCACGGTTGATGTCATTGGTGTTAGCGGTGGGTTAGTGCAGGCAGGTGAGAAAAGATGGACCGAGGGTATCCACTGCGAATGGGAGGACATGTATTTGGTCCGCACCAATCACGCGAGCAAAATATCTTGGACCGCCCAGGAAGCTGAGGAAAACTCTGCAGACGCGGATGTTGTAGATTGAAGAGCTTTTAGCTTCAGTAGTTGCGAGAATATCATGATGGCCAAGCACCAATAGAAGCTCAACGGCCCCCCACATGCAGTTCGAGATCCTAGATGCCAACTTAACAGCAGAGCATGTCTCGTGAGAACATCCTGACACGCAGCGGCCGGAACTTTCCAATCGACCGAATTCAGGACCCAATGATCGCGGCAATTCGTATCACCTTACAACCCGGCAAACTTTGTTTGACAGAATTCTCGGTGTGTCCGGACCGGAGAATGACAGGCTACGTCTAGGATATCCGGCTATTCAACCTTCGACAGTACATCTCACAAGCTCGTGATAAGCAGCTAGTGGAATGATAATGTAATAATTAATCTGTCCGCATTAGCTGTTTCTTACTTGATGTGGTCTAAGACACCGCCCTGTACGGCGCGCCTTCTATCTGCACCCGTTAAAGAACGGACTGATGAAGCGCGTGCGGCGTCGGTCTGGGGCGACCCGCACTTACTACCTCCTACCTGTAGCGACCAACTTCTACGTACGCAAGTTCTACTAACGTGAAACGGTATATGACGTATAGTATTAATACATCTGCTGTTTGTACGCATGTGCTGTTCCTGTTGCCCATGGACAGGTACTGCTACCAGTACACATACTAGTAGGTAGTCGGCAGTTAGGATAGGATGGAAAAGTGAATACGCACATAACATAAGCAAACTTTCAGCATTATCATATTATAGCCCGCAATTCCCGTTTCAATTAAAGTATTTGGCGCAAGTGTTCGAGTTCCTTACACCCTCGCAATCGCTCCTATCTAAGGTAGCTTTCTCTCCCCCCAAAGTCTTTCGATCAGAAGTAAATGAGACAAAGAATTCGCTCAATGAGCTCAAGAATCAACTATTTTCTTCGCGGTGCGGTCTGAATCAGGTTCGCTCGATACCATCTGAGGAATCTGGAGCATTTTCAAGTATTAGCTGAAACACCTCAAAAAGGGCAACAATTGCAACATCGAGAAATTGCCTGAGAAATCTCTGATAGCCATGTCGCAAAAGCCTGTTTTCGTGCTCACCCATCCGCGGGCCTGTTCAACGGCCTTCGAGCGGGTAAGTTGTTGCATTTACTGTACCTATTTTAATCGATCTGACGCCCTACCCAACCTACCGGTACCTAGTGCCAATCACGCAATCTGCAGCCCAGCTGAGAACATAATTATTTCCGTCTGTCGATTCAGCATCCTAACTGCTTAACCACAGGTGTTTATGACCCGTCAGGACATCCTCAAATGCGCCCATGAGCCGTTCGGCGACGCCTTCTACTACGGCCCTGAGAGGCTGGGCGAGCGCTATGCCGACGATGAGCAGGGGAGGATCGATAGTGGCTTCTCGAAGACTACGTATCAGAATGTCCTCGAACGGCTCGAGCGAGATGCCAGTGATGTAAGATTTATCTCTCCCTTCATTTCACTCGTTCTCTGTTTTCTGCAATTGCCAGAATCTGGTTCACAGGTATTTCGCTGCGTAGCCCTGATGTACTGCTACGTTTCAAATCTGGGACACGTGAAGATGCTGAATTTTCTCAAGTGGTACGATTCATGAGCTAATATTAGAAACAGGGCAAACGTGTGTTCATCAAAGACATGGCGTACTACTTGGCGCCTCCAAACAGCGCGCCCCCGTCGATTGCGCCTTCACTACGAAAATACATGAGTGGTGAATCGGCAACCAACGGGGAGCAAACAAACGGTCATCACGTCAATGGTGTCAACGGTGTTTCTCATGCTAATGGGGTCAATGGCCACAGCGGTGCCAATGGCACTAACGGCGTGAATGGCACGAATAAGACCAACGGGCACAGCTCTGGCGCAAGCAGTAATCCCTCGGTAATACCCCTAGAAGTCCTGAAACGGTATCACTGGACATTTCTCATCCGGCATCCCCGACGAGGCATCCCCTCGTACGTCCGCTGTTGCACGCCTCCTCTGTCCGAAACGACGGGGTGGGACCACTTCAAGCCGAGCGAGTCGGGATACGTCGAGCTTCGTCGCCTGTTTGACTATCTGCGAGAGCAGAAGATAGTCGGCCCATCAGTGGCCGGCCAGTCCGACGAGACCAAGACGGGCGGGGAAGATGAAGTCTCCATCACCGTTCTGGATGCCGACGACCTCCTCGATCACCCTCAGGAGGCCATCCGGGCGTTCTGCGAACAGACGGACATCCCGTTCTCGCCGGACATGCTGGAGTGGGACGACGAGGAGAACCAGAAATACGTCGCGGACGCGTTCGCGAAGTGGAATGGCTGGCATAACGACGCTATCCACAGCAAAGGACTCACTGCCAGATCTCACCCGAAAGTAAGCCCCACACCAAAAAAAAAATTCATACATAGCATTATGACTGTTTGTGCGTGACTGACTCTCGACATAGAAAGCTGTCACCGAGGAATCTGAAAACGAGGAATGGCGACAGAAGTACGGCGAGGAAGGGCAGAAAATCATCAGAGCTTGCGTGGAGGAGAATACACCGCATTACAAGCACATGAAATCGTTTGCTCTGAAGTTCTAGTTTTGGTGCCATACTAGAATCAAGATGGCATTGATTGTGCTTTTTGCTGCTTTTTTGTCTTCTGATGAGGGCTATGGTACAGACGTGTATTTGGCTTAGTACACGGCATTATAAGTAGCATTGTGTGTTTTTCCTCCCAAATCTCTCTTAGACATATACATATAGTAAGAGGACGGACGAGGGTACACTTAGCTGGGAGAGCGGCGGTGAGCAGTAAAAGGCTCTGCTCTCGCGCCCACTAGTAATTGAACATTTTTATAGCCTTTGGCTCTGCTGCCCGGCGCTATCTGTGGGCAGCTCCTGTCCCGCGACTATTTCGGCCGGTGCAGTCTGTGACGCCTCGCCTCCCTCGCCTTCTCCATCTTCTTTGATATCTTGTAGATACGACGCCCGAGGTTCGAGGACCGCGTCCTGGAAAAGCGCGTGCGTCACGTTCTTCGTCCACTTCTTGGCGTAGTACCGGTCGTGGTTCTCGGTCCAGAAGACGGTCACCGGACAAAGCGTCTTTTCGCCTTCAGTCGTGACCGGCGGCGTGTTCTGCCGCACTATTGCGTCTACCTCCTTCTCCCTCTTCTCGGCTGCGCTCAAACCTTCACCCTCGCCCTCACTCTCGTTCTCTAGACCATTAATCTCAGCCTCGGCGGCAGCGGCGGCCGCCGCCACGGAGCTCTCCTCGTCCAACCACATCTTGTTGCCCTTGCCCAGGCCGCCGAGGACGGCGGCGATGTCGGCGATGGTGTTGGCGCGCTGGTCGTTGAGCTTGCGGCCGCGCTCGCGGCGCGTGAGGGTCTGGCGGTTCTCGCCGACCAGCACGCTGTCGTCCCACGAGTAGTCGTGCAGCGTCTTGCACTCGCGCAGCCGCTGGTACACGGACCTGCCGACGTCCCCCCGCCCCTCGTCGAACTGGATCAGCGCCAGCGGCCGCCAGTAGTCCTTCCGGATCTTCGACGGCTTGAATTTTTTGCCCTTGAAGGGGATCTGCCGGAGCGCGTTCGTGGCCTGTATATAGAGAAAGAAAGAGTAAGTGTGCGTGGTTCGCTGGTGGGCTTGCTAGTGAAACTTGTGCATCTCTGTTGTATTGTAGGCTTCTTTTTCTTTTCTCTTTTTTTTCTCCCCTTTTCTCTCTTCTTGGGAAGACGGCTGACAAGCTGCAACTGATCTGGAGAGCGTCGGAGATAAGGAAAACGCACCTTTAAGACGGGGTCGTGGGAATACACCGTCATCCGGTCCATCAGGTGCTGGAAGACGTAGATCTTCTCGCCGTGCGCCATCGGGAACTGCGTCTTGCCCGCGTACTTCTTGGCGGTTCGTATGCTGGTCCTGGGCCCCAATGTGCCGCCGATAAATAGCTTGCCCAATTGGGCTGCTATCGGCCTCGTAGGCGTCGCCATTTGTGGGTTGGTAGGCGTTTGTGGTGTGGTGTAGGTATTATGAGGCCCTCTCGGCCGCGGTTTTTCGTCACTTAAAATTTCCCGATACCGCGCTGGGCCGGCCACTTTACCTACGAGTGCTGGGGTCGTAGCTGTTAGAAAGCCTTGCAGCTGGCGACAGCTGGGGCTAGGTCCTGCAGAATGGCGAGGGGCTCGGATCGCCCCACGTCTTGTACAGTACCTGGTCGTGCCTTACCTACCTGTAGGCTGTAGGTACCGATACTACTCTACGTGCGTCGTTACACACCGTGACCAACTTGAATCACATCCTTTATCGAGTCAGTTTGGTCGAGTCCTTTGCCTACCTCTCTGTTTGTGCACACACCTGATACTTACTCATTATTGTCTATCTGATCTAAAGACGGGAAGTATTGTAGGAGGTGACAAATGGAAAAAAACCACCACGATACGAAGTACATCACCACATATACCAGTCAAGTCTGGCTGGCACTTTCAGGTATCCATACATAAGGCAAGACCCAGAAGGAGTCCGCCGACTCGGTAGCTAGCCAAATATATAGCCCAATTAAGTAGCTGCAACCACTATAAGCCCCACTATGATGACCAAAGGTTCCAGGCCTAATAGAAGCTTCTCCAAGCAACCTGAAGCTTCTAGTACTTGTAATAGTGCCTAATGATGTAGCGCATTGCTGCGAGAACAAGCTCCTGCAGACTAGGACATTCGGACATCATACGAGCATCATCTTGTTCTTGCTTCAATCTTCTCGGTTGCTCTTTCCAACTCCACCTTTGCACCCCAGACTAAAGATAAAATTCCAAGTGAAACCACAATTTGTCGACTTAGCACTTTGTTTTTTTTTCCTCCAGTCAAGCAAACAAACTAACGAGCCTTGACCGTCCCGCCACTGTCACGACTCTTTCATTCCCTCTGTCTCAGTGTAGCATCGTACGTCGTGGTGGAAAAGTCTCAGATCATATCTGGCTTTAAACCCACCGGTACACATACATCACGATCATTCACACAGACTGCCATTTCTCTTTTTCCATCCCACCAGCTTCTAAACACCATCGAGCACAATTGTCGCGACTAGATTCTAGCGCCCATCACCATGAATTCACGCATGGAATTCACGGAGCGGGGCAAGAAGTCCCTGGAGGATGCGATGAATCTTGCTGAACAATATGCACACTCACAATTGTTACCGGTTCACTTAGCAGTTTCACTCCTAGACCCTCCCCCAGACCAGTCGAAGGACCAGCAGAACGGTCCTGCACCCACCAGCAGTCTCTTCCGCCAAGTAATAGAGAGGGCCCATGGCGACCCTCAGCTCTTCGATAGGGCACTCAAAAAGACGTTAGTTCGCCTGCCTTCTCAAGATCCCCCGCCGGAGAATGTGGCCATGGCCCCCTCTTTCAACACTATCTTGAGAAAGGCAAACGAGATGCAGAAGACGCAGAAGGATACTTACATCGCCGTGGACCATCTCATCAACGCACTGTCAGAGGATGCTTCGATAGCAAACGCGCTGAAAGAAGCCAATATCCCAAAACCGAAGCTCGTTCAGGATGCTGTCATGGCAATCCGCGGGACAAAGCGAGTGGATTCCAAGACCGCTGATTCTGAGGAAGAGAATGAAAACCTGGCTAAATTTACCATCGACATGACTGCCATGGCAAGGGAGGGCAAGATCGACCCTGTGATAGGCAGAGAAGAAGAGATCAGACGAGTTATCCGGATTCTCTCACGCCGAACTAAGAACAACCCTGTGTTGATCGGTGAGCCAGGTGTTGGCAAGACTACTGTCGTAGAAGGCCTGGCTCAACGAATCGTGAATGCAGACGTTCCAGACAACCTTGCTGCATGCAAACTCATGTCGTTAGACGTTGGTGCTCTTGTAGCTGGAAGCAAATATCGCGGTGAATTTGAGGAGAGAATGAAGGGAGTCCTCAAGGAGATCTCTGAATCGAAAGATACTATCGTTCTCTTCGTCGATGAGATCCACCTACTGATGGGCGCCGGATCGTCTGGCGAAGGCGGCATGGACGCTGCCAATCTTCTAAAACCCATGCTTGCGCGCGGTCAATTACATTGTATTGGCGCCACGACCCTTGCCGAGTACCGGAAGTATATCGAAAAAGATGCGGCTTTTGAACGTCGATTCCAACAGGTCCTTGTCAAAGAACCCAGCATCCCCGAAACCATTTCTATTCTGCGAGGTCTGAAGGAGAAGTATGAAGTTCACCACGGCGTCACCATTGCTGACAGCGCCCTCGTCTCTGCTGCGAATCTCGCTGGCCGCTATCTTACTTCCCGGCGTCTTCCTGATTCTGCTGTTGATCTTATCGATGAAGCCGCTGCCGCCGTACGAGTTGCTAGAGAATCCCAACCTGAGATTATCGACTCGCTTGAGCGGCGATTGCGGCAACTTCGAATCGAAATTCATGCCTTGAGTCGAGAGAAAGACGACGCGTCTAAGGCCCGACTGGAGGTTGCAAAAAAGAACGCAGAGAATGTCGAGGAAGAGTTAAAACCTCTGCGAGAGAAGTATGAAAGCGAAAGAAAACGCGGCAAGGACATTCAAGAGGCAAAGCTTAAGCTTGATCAACTGAGAGTGAAAGCGGAGGATGCCGAACGAGTAGGAGATCACGCTAGAGCTGCTGATCTTAAATATTACGCCATACCCGAACAAGAAACAGTCATCAAGCGCCTCGAACGGGAGAAAGCTGCGGCTGATGCCGCTTTAAGCCAGAATCCCGACAACATTGGCAACTCGATGATAACCGATGTTGTTGGTCCTGATCAAATCAACGAAATTGTATCTCGATGGAGTGGCATTCCGGTCACAAGACTCAAGACTACCGAAAAGGAGAAATTGATTTATATGGAGCGTGCCCTTGGAAAGACCGTGGTTGGACAGAAAGAAGCGGTTCAAGCAGTGTCGAATGCTATACGATTACAGCGTTCCGGACTTAGCAACCCAAATCAACCCCCCAGCTTTCTCTTCAGTGGCCCTTCGGGTACAGGAAAGACACTCCTTACTAAAGCATTGGCCGAATTTCTCTTCGATGACCCCAAGGCAATGATCCGTTTCGATATGTCTGAGTACCAAGAGAGACATGCTCTTAGCAGAATGATCGGAGCACCTCCCGGATATGTCGGACACGATGCTGGTGGTCAATTGACAGAGGCTCTGCGCCGGAAGCCGTTTTCTATACTTCTCTTCGATGAAGTAGAAAAGGCTGCTAAAGAGATTTTGACTGTCCTCCTTCAGCTCATGGATGACGGCCGCATTACCGACGGCCAAGGACGTGTTGTCGATGCTAAGAACTGTATAGTTGTTATGACATCGAACTTGGGGGCCGAATATCTTGCTCGACCAGCTGGCCGAGATGGCAAGATTGACGCGACGACACGAGAACTCGTCATGAACTCGCTTCGCAATTATTTCCTTCCCGAGTTCCTCAACAGAATTAACTCAATCATCATCTTCAACCGTCTGACCAGGCGCGAGATTCGCAAGATCGTCGACCTTCGACTAAGCGAAATCCAGAAACGATTGGAAGATAACAATCGTTCAGTGTTTATACATGTGTCTGACGAAGCCAAGGATTACTTAGGCAACGCAGGTTATTCGCCTGCGTACGGTGCTCGGCCACTGCAACGACTCATTGAGCAGGAGGTCCTGAATCGTTTGGCCGTCTTGATCCTTCGCGGTGCCATCAGAGACGGTGAGACAGCTAGAGTCCATCTTGTCGGTGGCAAGCTTGAGGTACTCGCGAACCATGACGAGAGTGATCTCGACGACGAGGACATGATGATCGACGAGGAAGATGCTGTGGAGGATATCGCGCCTGATGACATGGATGAGGACATCTATGATTAAGATGCCCTTTCTTCGCTCCCAATATATGTTAATGTATAATGACATGAGGTCACGAGCCATGCATACCGAGGACATAAATGGAGTTCAGTGCTCGTAATTTGTATTTAGAACGGAAGGACATGCATACTTCGATACATGGGGTAAGCGCTGATATTCGGCGTGGCAATGATACTCGGCACTGCAGGGAGGGACAGGAACTTGTTCATGTAGGATGAAAGCAGTTGCCAGCTGCTAGCTCAGAATATGAAGAGGAATAGCACGTAGCTTTAGAATGTCTATACTAAGCTTTCTGAAAAATAAAATCGATTTAGAAATGTATTGATTCTTGGCCTACGAAGCTCACCTGGGGAAGCAATAGAGACATGACGTACAAAGTCTATTTTGCACGTGACTATGTGGAGGAATTTAACGCGTCGAAACACAAGGAAGTTGGCCAGTTGGGATTCAAAGTCTACAGCGTTACGGACTTTCACGACACGGAGGTTTGGTAGGAAAAAGGTGAGGTCCATGACGCGAAATACGCTGTTGTTGGGCGCATCTTGGATTTGATGGGATGCTATGTCCTCATTCTGACCCCGACCACAGCTGAGTACTGTAGGGTGGCGTCGCTAATACAGACAGACGCGAATAAGCGACATGGTATCCATTTAACTGCTGTTTTGGCATCAAGTGGCATTTCAAAAGTGCCTAACCTAGGGAGATACATCCAATCGGATTAACTGCCGTTGTGAACGGCGGTACGCCGCCACGGCACGCACACCCTCTGGAGGTTGTAGCCAAATCCACTAGCCAATTGACCTCGCCAGCGCCCATCTAGAGCTAAAGACGCGTTTTCAGTAATACGAAGTATAGGCTGGACGCGTAGGTCGCCAGAGACTTCCTCGATAGTACGGAGTACGGAGTATTGAAGTCCGAGTCACAGTGCCGAAGTGCGACTCAAAGAGATACATAGCGCATACTCCGTAACATAACCTGGGATCGTTTTTCCTTTCCAAGACAGATAGGTCCGTCTATCGGGGTCATCTCATGGGTCAATTTACACTAGACACTTCACATGTACCAAGTCTTGTAAAGCTATTGTCTCGATTTGCAAGTAAAGTCCATTGATGATGGACAAGTGAGTGAGCACTCGAACTTTGTTGGTAGTGTCTGTGTGCCAAAATTTTCCAGATACTTGCTCTGCAAAGCCAGAGAGCGCCCTATTGAAAGCGTTACACTGCGTTAGGCTTTTTGGGCTACCGTCCTCTCACAACAATTCGCTTCTACAAAGCCTGCAGCCCCCAATAACCCAGCGACCCGGCGTGTCCGACGCGTCTTCACACGCCGAATCAATGCCAGATGCGCCAATCAAACCGTGCTTCATTCAATTATTTCGCAAGTATTATTCAAGCCTACTGATCGTGCCACGTAATAGGGTACCTACAGGGTTGTAAGCGGGGTTTGGTCGTGAATAAACAAAACAGCTAGAGATGGTACGTACAGGGAAAATTTCTCGGAGCAAATGGCGGCCGATAATTGCGATGGGCAGCAAGGCTCGTTATCGAATCAAGCCAAGTGTATTATTTCACATGAGTACTCAAGCATACTTACAAACTTTAATAATACGAACCCAAGAATTATCGTGCGATTCACGGCCGATCAGGCAGTCAGCTATACTTTTCGGTCATCGACAAGAATTTCGGGTTTGTTGTTTCATCAAATTTGTGAGCCGTTGTTGTGTACCACTTTCCACCGTACTTGAACTCTGTATGGTCATGATTTGAGCCGCGCGTGGCAATGGAAGCTCTAGGACCATCACCGTGGTCTGGACAAGGAGGAAATGAGCAGTTGCCAGCAGAAACCCACAACACAGATTTAGAAATCATGAACGTCGACTCACGAGCGCAGAGACCCGATACCAATCCCAGAACCGCGTTTGACGACCCCTCAGTCGACAACTCCAATGCCGCGGCCGAGCCGGCCAGGTCAAGCTCTTGTCCTGGACAAGAAGCAGACACCCCAAATCCGACAAACGTACCTCGTACATGGCAGCAGCCACAGATGCCATCATTATCACCTCCCGGGTGGCTAGACAGCATTAGCAGTGCGAAGAACAGATTATTGAGTCCGCAATCAAGACCGGCGGTGTCTAGTACAGATGCTTCGAGGATTCCAGAAGCGGCCGAGGCGAGCAATAGCAACCCAGCCGATAGCCAGGAACAACCAACCGAAACAAGAGAGTTTGGAGATGCAACAGCCGCTTCTGGACTAGAAATACTGTCAAACTTATCGGTGCCGCCCGATATCGACATCATCGCAGTGTATGACATCGGGCAATCTATTGCAACAGCTTGGGGATACACGCTCGAAGAACATTTCTCAAAACGCTCATCAAGCAGAGACAAATCTTTTCAGGCCAAATTGAGGGCTCTAAATCAGACCAAGGACTGCGAAGATCAAGAGGACAGCGGCGTGAGCCATATTGACGGATGGACGAGTCATGTTGAGCGTCTGACGGCGCGTCCGAGCGGCAAGGAGACCGGAACCTCCGAACCGACTGTATCTGCTCCCGCCGCGAGCCCGGACCCGACACGACATGACAACGCTTCAAAAGATCCCGGCAAGGCACCGAGTATAAGCTCGGCGAGAACAGGGAAGGGGAAGGAACCGTTGAGCCGTGCATTATCTAGCAAAGGACCAAAGCCACTATCGGAAAAGAATAAAGTCTCGAAGGCTAGTACATGGCTTACGGATCTAGCAATGCTGCCAGGTGATCTCAGCCTAGCACGTGTGCTCGCTTCCACCTATAGTTCTAAACAAACACATTCAGTAGAGAGCTCTTCGGAGAAGTCTGAGTACAACGCATCACTTGCACGCACTATCCATAGTGTGGCTGGCGCAATTCTGGAATATCTAAAAAAACGACAAATGGGAGATCTCTCCAGGGTTCCTTTAATGCTTATCGCCTCCGGCTTTGGGTCCCTCATCATTCAAAGATTAATTACACTAATGTCTGAAACCGAGGCAGGCGCTGAGATTCTCGACTTGATCGCATCGATCATCTTTTTCGATGCTCCAAATAACATATCAAATGAAAATTCAGAGTCGGATGCCGAACGGACAGTATTACCCGTTCTTCCACCCCCTTTAAGCACTCCCCGTGCAACTCGAGTCAAGACATTTTTGGAATCGAATTTGATTTGCAGTCGAGATCTCTGGGTAGATTTTCATGAAACAATCAAAAAGAAGCAACTATCAACTGTTTGGTTCTACACGCCAACCCAGCGCCCTGAGGGAACGGTTTGTAGCCACGTTTACTGTACTTATCCTCGCCCTGTAGGAAACTGACTGAGAGTATAGGCCACAACACCGCGTGCAGACGGCGTTGACTTTGTCAAATTAGAGCCGGTTCCGCACGATTCTACTGTTGACCGGTCGCAACCAAGATTTAGAGGGCCAGGGGACCCCAACTATCGCTCGGTTATAGACGAGATCCAGCGATGTCTTTTGCTTAAAGCTTCGTCAAGCAAAGCACTCGAAGATTTTCTCAAAAAGCTTATTGAGTACCCGTATAATTTAGATATCACAGACTATCAGAAACGTGGTCCCCTTCACCGAGCCGCTAAGAACGTTAATGACGCAGGATTGGCCCGGCTTATTGATGCCCGACCCGACCTCGTGAATAGAGGAGACGAAGAAGACCGAACCCCGCTCCACACGGTTGTAGCAGAAGCTGTTAGAATTAACCCAAAGGAGGAAAGCAGAGCCCCTTTCCGAATTATGATACAGGATTTTCTATCTGCACTGCATGCTAATCAGTATGATGAGAATTCAATGGATGTCTCGGGCAGATCTCCATGGGATCTTGCGTCGGGCAATGACTATCAGTGGATTCTGGACTTGAAAGATCCGAATTTCATGTTCGATGGAGCACAAGTGACCCAGTCTAAGATGGAACAGGAATTGAAAAGAGCGAAACCGGCTGACGAATTTGAAAGCACTGCTTGCAGGAAGGCGAATGCTATTCTCACTCAGTTTTATATTGCAGACGACGCCAGCCGAGACTTTTTATATTCATGGAAAACCAATATCTATGCGGCCATTTATCATCCGAACCTTGGAATAGAAGAGGTGTTCAACAAGAATCTGCGCTCTGGCGCAAACAAAAAGTCAACATGTCGATGGATCCATCTCCCCGCTAACAATGTGAGTAGACTGTCGCTTGTTGTACGATTGGAATAGCTGATAAAAGCCCTTTCTAGGAGAAATGGGTTCATGTTAGTGGACGCTGCCGGTCAAGCATTTTGGAGAGACGTATTAATTGAGCCATCGTTGTAGGATCTATTTATTCGACAACTACGATGTCTTGACAACTCCACCAGCGGGCGGCGGCGTATAGGTTCGTGCAATCCATCCTATCTCCGTAACACGGGTATTGATTGTTTTAGGGTCTGCGCCTTTTGACCGTGAGATTACCCCAGGTACCCTCCCATATTATAAGCAGGTAAAGCAAGGCGCTGTCAAAGTTGCTATCGTGGCTGACAATCGCAGATCTACCAGCATGACTGGGAGCACAGTTCCCCTACATCGCGCCCGTCTAGCATCAATGCAGCTGTTAAATCTAGATTCGCCCAACGATTAGCCACTGCTATATTTGTAAGTTAACGGTGTTTAGTCTTCAACCGTATGATAGTAGCTAATAGATCGCACCTGGTCTAGATGCCTGTTTTGGGGTTCGAGACACACGAGAATCGTCAAAAGTTAAGTAAGGCGATGAAAAGTGCTTCAAAAAAAGGTCGCTCTCATTCTGATTTTAAAAACGATGAGGAATCTCTCTTGATTCATGCTTACTTCCATCAAAAGGAATTTCCATTGCATTGTCGTCGAACCTTAGATCAGTTCACATATCACATGCTAGATGATACAGAGAGACGTGACAATTCTCAAGTTATGTTCAGATGGGCGAAAAGGGAGGCGGCCAGGAAGGACAGAGAAAATACGCAACAAAATAAACCATCACCCTCAAATCAATGCGATGAGGAAGGATCATGCCCATTGCTGATGATTGATCAGCTCTGGGTCTGGGTTCTGGAAGATAAACAGACTGTTATCACGAGCCTCCCAAACACATGGAATCATTCTGAAGATTTTAACCTTGTACATTTCATGCGACACGAACTTGTGAGGAACGATTCTCGACCGCTAATTGAGGGCCCCATGGACCTTGCGAACCTCATTATACGATGCAGTGTGGACTTTGTGCACCGGAAAGGCCCTCTCGAAGTTACATTGTATGAATGCTTTCAGTCTAGCATCGCTCTTGTTGTAAGTATGAGCGTCATTTGATTCTATTACTGAGAAAGAGAGGGGGCGGTGGCGCATACTCACATTCATACAGGTTGAGGCACAAGCTACACAATTCGACAAATTCAAAACGCTGGTAAAAAACCTGAATGATGATAGTATAAATCAACAGAGAAGGGCCAAGTATACCAATGAGCTCTTTCAACTAAACACCGAAACAAGTCTCTTGGCAGAAATAATAGACATAGAAGACGAGCTGAGCTCTATCCACCGAGTATTTTCAAAGCAAAAGGACGTCATTGAGCTGCTTATACAGGGACGGTCGAATAACCAGCACAAAGACAAATTCAAAGATCAGGGCGATATCATTGAAATCGCGGATCCATCGAAATCCTCTTCGACCCCCCTGATAATATCAATCGTATTGAGTCGCCGGGACTCTATGCAGAGAGGACGCCATTACAGTCAGCTCTACACAAAAGCGGGAATGGTTCGAAGACCAGACACGTTCAGTTCTCTGACGAGGTAGTGCGCCATCAAACGCCAAGGCCCCGCGACCAGGCGCAGGAGAGCCTGGAATTAGTTAAGTCAAATATTGAAATGGTGAATGAGCTGGTTCAGCACGCCCAGAAAGTCCACGTTGAAGTGAGTTTCTACGTTGATTCACTGCTAACATTAAATAAAGGTTTGTGCTGATTCAATCTCTTAGATAGACGGTCTCCTTAGCCATAAGCAGAAGCAAGCCAATGCATGGGAGGCAAGATTTGCCCGCGAAGGGTCGGACCACGCACAGCATCAGAGCAACGTAAGAACCATAACACCGTACGTGCGCTTATAGGCTGAAAGACTGACAAGAAATCTATTGCTACAGATCATACTAGTTTTTACAATGGTCACTGTCTTGTTTGTAAGTAGGGATGACTACCAGGATTAGCGAGAATAATATTGATAGCAGCGACAGCTCCCACTCTCTTTCATCTCGAGCCTGTTTGCTCTACAAATTGATGCCTTTCCGCACGACCCGCAGACTGGTGAACTCAATTGGCCGGTAGGAAAAGCCATAGGTCTCCTCTGTGAGTTATCTCCCTCTCTGCCATTTGACCGTAACTAATGTTTCCCTGTGACAGTCGGCGTTTCGTTCGGAGCAATTCTCATCATAGCTTTTGGGTTCTATATCAATCGTGTCACAGGGTTTGCAGGATATCTTGGCTTTGGTCCACCACCGCCGAAGCGGACGGTACGTCGTTTGAATTCGGGCAACCTTACTGCCCAAAACAGCCAGGATCCACACGCGGAGACACGGCGTAGACAGAAGGTGAAAGAGAGCACTGGTAGTACAATTACGCCTACGACTAGTTCTGTCGCAGGGAGTTTTGACGTGCCTACGACTAGTTCTGTCGCAGGGAGTTTGGACGTGAAATTCTATTTATGCGAAGATGACTCTACAATGAGCAGCCTATGGATTGACAGCGATGATGGAGAGCAGGGTTCGGCTAAGAAGGGAATTGTATCCAAGATTGTATCACTATTGTTTGGCAGTAGGATAGCAAGGGGCTATGATTTGGAAAGAGGTCTAGGGGGACAAGTGCTCCCTCGATATGTCAAGAGTACCGATGGATGCAAGATTGAATAGCATACTAGAACAGCGCAGCGCCTTCTCATTTATACGACAACTATATACCCGAAATTAGCATGTAAAAAGCGATTCTGCAACGCTCAATATGACTATTACTCGTTGTCTCCACCACAACGAGTTCCGCTGCCCATTTATTCTCTTAATTTTAGCGGACTTACATCCCGTTCCTTTTCACCTTACCTTAACTATCTAACTACTAGATATCATCTTCGGAATCTAAGTTGATGGTAATTAGCGGCCAGCCCCTGGTGCTGACGGGCTTTCGTAGTACTCAAATACGTACAATGCTGCTAGGTTTAAGGTCTAAATATCTCGTGAGGGGCAGCTGACAACTAAACTCGAAAGGATACTATAGGACTTAATGGGTATTCCAAGTAACCCAGTAACATCAGCTTCTCTAATCCGCGAGGTAGCCATCACAAACAAAGTGGACAATTGAGGGACCATAATTAATTTTCAGAGATAGAGCAACAAAAGCTCATTCACGTTCTGCTCGGACATGGAAATATCGGTAAACCAGGCTGAAGTTGAATAATTAATGACTCGTAGAAGGATCGTGAAGTTGCTTGCCTTATAATTTACCTATTGTCGAGCACACCCTTGGGAGCACTAGACTTCATATAAGTCTTAGTAAGCCACTTATCCAGCTTTAACGATATCAATATGCGAGCGAAAGCTCTCTTCCACATCTGCTTGGTCCCTCTTCCCTTATGGCGTAGTATTCAGGCGTAGCAGTGTATAAGGTAGGTACGGTATCTATTACCTGCCTAGCACTGAAAGATAAGTACAGTACGAGTGCCTGTAATAGTGCGCTTTTCTATAGTGTAGCTTGAAATCGCCTAGGGACATTCTATCAGTTATTCATATAGTGTTCACGTTAATATATTTTTGATACAGGTATCAAATTCACAGTCATTGTATGATTCACATGGGTAAATACTTCGTCTTCCCTGGTTCCCTACTCTATCTCATGGGACCAGGTTAGACACCTAGTCTAGACACTATTTTCCTAGAGAAGTTTTTTCAGCTCACTAAACTCGCCCTATATCGATTTACGGGACTTGCATAGGACTTGCTTTTAGCGTCTTTAGCTTCCGCTTGGCAGCGGCACGTATTGCATTAGCTTTCGTTTTTCTTCGTACTCCAACGGATCCATCAGCATAAGCGTTCATTGCTTACCTCAACTTCAGAAAAAGCTCGATGCCTGTTGAGATTCGAAACATAAGACTACTTTTACTCTGCTATGCCTAGATCTACGTAGCTGCCGTTCCGTTGAGACACAGCATCTCACGAAGAAGCCTTACTCTGTAGTTCCAGAGGCAACAGAGTATCGTGAATCTATAAACTACGATTACACAAACATCCCTATTTGCATCTACTTATAAACTACGGTTTTATGTATGTTGCGACACCAAGCTTCCTAAGTCGATATGATACTTCCATAGATTTTTATGAGCGGCACGGTAAACTGGTGAAAAGCCGACTCGCTAATCCCTGGTGCTTGCGTTTGCTAGATTTTAAGTAGCTGAAGTTGTGAACGGCTTTCTCAAAGCAGAGAGCCCCGAAATATGCAGATCTCCGACTCCCAATTATAGAAGACCGACTGGGGTTTTCCAGTATCGCGGTACGGGGTGCAGCTCTAGTGCATGCTTCTGCTTGGCAACAATTAGGCGAAGTTGTCTGGAAGGCTTAGCTACAGCTTGCGCTGAATGTCATGACACTTTCCTGTTAGAGAGATGATTAACAAATTCGAAGTATGGTATCGGGTGTTATTGAGGCATCATGTAACTGTCACTGGCTTGGATGTAAGATGCGCCTTCGCATTCATTCGCATCCAACCGGCCGAGAGACATTGCTGAGACTAAACCTCGGACTCGAGCTCGGACTTTTATTACTAATACCTGAATCCGGGTAGCTGTGTCGAGATGGGTGCAGTGCTGTGCCGCTCACTAGAACATGCCATATTCTTGGCATTATATCGTAATCCGGCAGGCGAACATGGGCGAATAGATTTTGTAAATCATGGCATTCCAAATCTGATGAGTCTTGCACGTCCAGGGGCAAACGATGCCAAGCAGAATAGTTGCAATTTTACAGCACAGTAGCTGCAGAACGGATGCGCCTCCATGGCAAGACCAGTAATTATATCGAGAAATGTAGGGGCCTAAGTATATCATAGGAAAGTAAATAAATATGAGTAATACCTCCCAGCTCGGATATGTTCTCAGGCGCTCGTTCATTCTTGCCATTTGTTCTCCAGCAAGATCCAGCCTGAGCTCGCCAAGATGAAGTTTTCCAGCATCACATCTATTCTGGCCCTTGCGGCTTCTGTGGTCGCCGTACCGCAAAAGAGCTGCCCGGGTAGTTCCGCGGCGCCTTACACTACTATTGCCGGAATCAAGGTCATCGACACGCCTCTCGTGCGAAAGGCCCGCAAGCTCATGGAGGACAACTTCGAGCCCTTCCTTATCCGTCATGTGTACCGAACATGGCTCTACGGCGCTGCCACCATTCACAACAATGCCACTCTTGCTGCAAAGATCGACATTGAAGCCCATGCCGTAGCATGCCTTCTGCACGATCTTGGCTGGGATACAAGAGATAACTCCCCCTTCGTCTCGACGTAAGTTATACCGTAAGCCATGAATATTACCAATTATATGGCTAACATGAGCCTATCACAGTGACAAGCGCTTCGAGGTCGACGCGGCCATCTACACGGCGAACTTCCTGCGGGCGAACGGGGTCAAGGGCGAGTGGTCGGCGCGGCGGATCCAGAACGTGTGGCACGGGATCGCGCTGCACGGGACCAGCAACATCGGCCTGTACAGCGAGGAGATCAACGTGGCCTTCATCGTCGAGAGCATCAACATGGATTTCCCGGGCCCGCACCCCAAGTTCCCCGTCGAGGACTACAACAACATCATCGCCAAGTACCCCATGGACGGCCTAGGCGAGGGCACCAACGTGGCCTTCACCCACATCGCCGCCACTAAGCCCGACGCCACCTACGACACCTTCCTCGAGCCCTGGGGCGTCGCCTTCGTCGAGGGCTATAACCCCGTCGGCCACCGCTTGTTCGATCGCGGAAACCCGAATGTCACTTCGCCGCCTCCGGCGAAGCGGAACGTTCACGGTGGTCTTTACTAAATTAGTGGAGAGCATGACAATAGGAAGTCAAGCAAGCATCTTCAATGAATGAAGGTCTAGGCTTAATCAGTCCTATCGCTCTTAGGTATACATAGAGACAATCTACCCTGCAGTGGTAAATACGCTCTCCAGGACCTATCGCGACATGAACACCCGGTACATTACAGAAGCGAAGTGGTTATGGCCACCACTCTAGACGTATATAAATTATTAGAATTGCACTTGTACATAATTAAATCAAAGACGTGCATAAAATTCACTATTGAGTGCATCTCATGGTGGTGACTGGTGTCTCTGAGTCTTCGCACAATCCATGCTCTAAAGCTTCATAGCCATTTTCCACGGCTCCTCAACAACGAGCCATTAAACCCTCACTCTCTCCATCACATCTCAAATCCTCCATCTTCTTCTCCCAACCCATCACACCCTTCTATTCCGTCCCATTGAACCTCCCCGCCCTCTTCCCCCTAGGCTTCGGATGACAGACGATACAATCAAACCCCGTCTCCACGATCGGACCATTAATCAACAACGGACAGGACGCTCCTCCTTTTTCTTCCTCGCAGTCCGTCGTGTCGTACTCGTGGGTCCTGCGGCTGTGGCAGAGCCCTTTGAAGAACAAAGTGTGGCGCGTGCACATCTTGGTTTTGTGTAGTGTCGGCTTGAAGAGTTGAATTTGTCTCTTTTTTGGGAAGAAGAGAAGCTTGTGTTGGTGATAGTTGTGCAAAATTGGTGTGTTACAGATCAGATCGGAAACAGCCTGAGACTGGTGGGAGAAACTTCGCGTCTTGCATAGTATATGAAGAACATGTTCACAAAGCAAGGCCCCGGCACTAAATAATTGTTGGGTGGATGGACAAGAAAGGCTTGTGATATACCTACCTCTCTTCAAAGCTCGTCGAAAGGGAGGAATGAAGAACGATACATGTGTCGTAACTCCTTATTGGCTCCGCGAAACTAAGAAATGAACAATAAGAAAGCCCATCAAGATGCCACGGAGCTTTGTGCACGTATCTATCGAGTCCCTAGGTTCCGTTGTTCTTCGCCGTGAACAAAGCCACATGGTCCTTTCATTACTCGAATGTCGCTGGGTTCCGAATAAGTCTCTACATACTTAGAATAGCAGAGGGGAACGGATACGTTTAGAAAATAAATATGGTCAATCGCAGGAGACCTGTGATGAGTGATTTATGGTTAAGTACGGAGTAAAGTAGCGAATTGGAGCTAACAAAGCGCTAGGAGAGACACAGTTCAAGACGTAGGCCATGAAATTTATGTAAACAATTCACCAGCAACACGCGTTGCCTAATCTTAGGTATAGGGAACATGCCCCGACTTCTGTATTGAATACATTCATTATATTTGGACCGGAGCCGCTACCTCTAGCACCGATCTATCTTATTTATTTCGGGCAACCGGCCTGCTAAGAGTATTTTGAACGATGAAGATGAGGCAGGGCATGCTGCCCGATATCTGCCCTAGCGCTTCGCCCCATAATTAATGTACAATTTAATGTTCCTCATTATCGTCGCCTGGGTCAGCCATACTAGTATCGGCCCTGTCTCCGTCGCCTTCGCTGGCTCTGGCTGGGCTTCTGGCTTCGCCTTCCTCATCTTCGTCGCTGTCATCCAGTACCATCCCCCGTCTGGCGCGTTTGGAGGTAGTCCGTGCTGCAGTAGGCTCATCTTCATCTTCATCTTGGTTGGCGGTCTCATCCACATCCATACGATCCTCTGCTGCATCATCCTTAAAACCATCATCCAAATCAGAAAGTGGTGAACTGCGATTCTCGATCGCTCTCTCGGCACGATCCAGGGCATCATCATCGTCACCACCCTCATCTGAACTGTCCACTACAATTTCTGCCGACTTATATTGCCTATTGTCTTTCTTGGCCAGCTTCCGTTTTTTCTTGGGCTGAGTATCATCATCAGACTCATCGTCTTCTTCCCGTTTGGCCTTTTTCTTCCTCTGTGAGCGACTCTTGGGCTGATCCTCTCCTCGAGGCTTGGGTTTTCGTTTCCGCTTCACTTTGTCGCCGGTTTCCTCATCCGTAGTCAGCTCGGCCTCCTCCTCGGCCTGTCTTGCTTCGTCACGCTCTCTTTCTTTAGCCGCCACCTCTTCACGTTCTTTCCGTATCTTGTCTTGTCTTGCTTTTTCTTTAGCTAATGCCTGCTGCCGTTCTTCCTCACGACGTTTAGCCTCAGCTTGTCGTTTTTCCAACACAGCAGCGATCTTTTCTTTATTCTTTTCCTCATATTCCTTTTGACTTTCAATTTGTCGTCCTAGCTGTTTACGTTGTGTGTTTCGTGCCATGTTAGCTCGCTGCTCGACGTCGACTTTCGGGTAGGGAGGTTGCGGGTGCTGTGCGATCTCGTCTAAAGAGACAATAGCTGCTTCGAGGCCTTCCATGGCCTCTTCTAATTGGACGAGAGTGCGCTGAGTCTCGGGCACATTCATAATGTGCTGGACTAGCTGGATCTGCACGAACGCTACGTTAAACTTGAAGTGAACTTGGTCTGGTGAAATTTCAAGGGCCTGCATGAACCGTTAGCCTGGGTATGATACACAGTCATGTTCTAATTGCTATACCTTCTTTGCATAGCCCAGAGAGGTCTTGAAGGCTTCTAGATTTCGCTCATGGCGCCCTCGGTTTAGCCAGGTCCGCCCGAGACATGCTAGGATGCTTGTGTCATTGCCTTTGCCCTCTTTGGACAAGGCTACTTCGTAGTTCTCAATCGCCTTCGAAAATTGGCGCAATTCCGCGTACGTGTGGCCGATGTTGATATAGACATTCGCATCCTTGATGGTATCTCGTACTTTCAAAAGGATGGGAAGTGCGTTTGTGTAGTCCTTTTTATCTTCGATTAGTGCGATAGCGACGCCTTGAGCTGCGTGGGCATTCTTGGGATCTAGTTGTAAGGCCTTATCGAAGAACTCCACAGCGCGAGTGTATGTAGCAGATCGTTTCTGTCTCTCCTGTTCCGATTCCCGTCGCATTTCCCTGGCTGCCATCATGTACAGATTGCCCATACCAATCAAAGCATACCTATCATGCTTGTCATAGTTCTGAAGAGTGTGCTTGTAGTGTCTCAGTTCATGATCCTCGTTGATATTTGCAGGTCTTTTTCGCGAATAGACGCGGCCAAGGTACCAACCGTACAGAGCGCGGACCTCTAAATCGGCCTTGTTTCCTTCGTAGAGTTTTTGCACGGCATCGGGACCCTCCTTGGTAGGGGCCTTGCGCAATTTGATGTAAGCGAGGCGCGCTTGCGCATCTGCATAGTCGTCATGGCGCGTGATCAGCTGTTCGTAAACTTCCACTGCCTTGTCTGTGAGACCCTGGGATTCGTAGCTTCGGCCAAGATTGAAACTAATCGTGGTAACTAGAGCGTCGGTGTCTATATCTTCGCCCCTTTCCCCGATCCGCATGCAGGAGCTCAATGCTGCCTGGAACATCTCTGTCGCACGTTCGTGCTTTTCGGCTTGAGCGTGGAAGCAGCCAATGTTATTCAGAAGCTGAGGCGGGAGGTGTTTTCTAAGGGCATTGCGCAGCTCGGACGCATCTTTGATGTCATCTGGGTGTTCAGAGGGAGGAATCTGGTCCAATTCGAGCTGCTCTACTTGGAGAAGACACTGCAAAGCCTTCTCAGGTTGGCTGCTTTCATACAGGCGAGCTAAATTCAGAAGAATGGACGAGTCTGGCGATAGATTTTTCTTGGGATCCTTCCAAGCCGTGCGAACTTGTTCGAGATACTCAATGGCTTTGCGCATCTCAGCTGACTTGTCTTCTTTCGTGATGGCAAACTGGTTCACGAAGACTTCTTCCGCGTAGAGTGTACCTAAAAGAATCATGGCCTCGTAGTTGCGTTCATGTTTGCCCGTGGGCTGAATGATTTTCTCGAGACGGAGTTTCGCTTCACCGAGATCATTATTCAACACAGACAGTTGGGCGACGCCAAATTTTGCTGGGAGATACCCTCTCTCCAGCCCTCCTCGAGCTTCATCAGCGCGTCGGTAGTAGTCCGTAGCAGTGTCTACATTTCCAGCGTAGTGCTCCTTCTTCGCCAGCAAATACCATCCGTCGCTGGCGATGGCATTTACGTCGGTGTACTGTATCGCCTTGTTCGCCAGTGAATCGACATGAGGGAGATTCTTGCTCGACAGGAAGTAACTGGCAAAGGTGGCGCAGGTTAACGGCTGGTTTTTGTCGATCTTGAACGATTTCTGGGTAAACTCGGTCATGGCTCTCTTGTAGAGCTTGATAAACTCGGGGCTGTGGGTGGGGACTCTGCTGCTGGCATCGAGATAATACAGACCCAGGAGTATGAGGGCCTTGGACTCTGGGTTCAGCTCAAGCGATCTGACCCACGCCTGCTTTGCATCGTCTTTGTAGCCCAGCTGCCACAGACAGCAGCCAATGCCGATGCGGGGATCCGGGTCTACGAGGTCGGGCGTCTTGAGCAGGATGTCCTGGTACGCGGTCAGAGCATCCTTGTAGTTGCCCAAGCCGTACAGGGCGCGGGCCTTGCCCATCAGGGCCAGCATGTTCCTGCCCTGGGAGACCTTGGTAGCCTGCTCGAAGGACTTGAGGGCACCCTTGAGGAGATCGGCCTTGGCCTGGTCGACGGGGCCGCCGGCGGGAGCCTTGGAGGGCGCCTGCAGCGAGGCCTTCAGCAGCTGCAGCACGCCGCGGGCCAGGAAGAGCGGCGGGAAGGCCGGGTTGATGCGCGAGGCCTCGTTGAGCGACGCGGTGGCCATCTGGAGGTAGTGGTCCTTGGTCTTGGCCTCGGACAGCAGGGCGCCGTCGGGAGGTACGCGCGGGGCCTCGCGGCTCTTGCGTAGATACATCCAGCACACGCAGCTGATCAGGCTCAGCTTCTCGACCGGCGTGGTGTCATGCATGGCGTTGCTGCCGCGGTTCAGCACTTCGATGGCGCGGTCGGTCTTGTTCTGCTTGGCGTAGGCCAGCGCGATGGTCATCCAGTAGAATCGCGTGGTGTGCTCGTTCTCGAACATGTCGCACAGCTCCGTGGGGTCGTCGACCAGGTTGTTGAGGTCAATCTCGACATTAATAAAGTCGTCATCTTCTTGCACCGGCACCTCGATTGTGCCGGGGATGTTGGAGAAGCGTTTGCTGACCGGCCGGGCCGCTGTATCGCCGTTGCCGTTAATCGTGCCATTGAGGTTGCCATTGCGGCTAGGCGTCGCGGTCGCCATCGTGGGTGCCGCCGTCGGGCGATTTGAGGCGATGGGAGGCGATACGATAATATGGTTTGGGGCTGTGAGGCTAGACAACAAAGAGCTGATGCAAATGCGATGCGATGCGATACAATCGCGAGGACACGCGGAATGTACCGGCTAAGATAGACGCGATTCACGCAAATGTCAGAAGACAGAGCCAGACACTACAGCTGCCGTGTGTAAATCATCTCTAGACGCACTGCACCACCCTCTGCAATCGGTAATGTAGACAGACGTATTGTGTGATGAGGAAGAATAAGAGACGGGAATGAAAGGTTGAGGTAGTTGCTATAAAAGCCTATATTCTATAATACTTTCCACTTACCTGCGTAGTCGGCAGCTACGCGGTAGCTCGCAGCTGGCGCAAGGCTGGACAAATTCCATTCACATAGTGGAGCCAGTTAAAGCTGCTAGGGACCGTACCTACCTAATGTATGTACTGTATTTCGTACAGTACTCCGTACTGTACCTACTATCCCTTTAACTTACGTTTCAGCACCAGTACTTTAACACCCCTCTAGCAACCCGGAATGGGGAGTTTTAATTGGTTGGACACCCCCGTTTAGTGCTTATATAAAGTACTGGTGCCGAAACGTAATTCAAAGGGATAGTATTCATTGAACCTGACTTAGCAAGGGTTGCTTAAGTACTTAGTACGTACTGGTACGTTTGAACGGAAACAAAATTTCATAGCAACAACACTTACGAAGTATACGATGAGGAATCTAGACGTCATACTTCATCCACCACTCCCCATAGCGAGGATAAGCAATGCGGATTCTGTGTACCTTCATAACATAAGGGGCATATGCTTCAGAGGACGGCCCAGCCTACGGAGTACATCTGGGCCAGTTCTTCAATTCATACTTTTTGTGAACGACAGACACGTTATTGTGCCGCAATGAAAGAAACTAACAATCTTGAGGAGAACAGTGGCATTGTAGCTAACAATGAGTGGTCCAGGTTCAAAGAACGAGATGTCAATGCGCCAGAAACAATGCTCTTCATCGAGGATTCATACCAGCCATGTTCGACATATAAATAGATGGGACAGTCATCACTAACCATCACCACCATCACCACCATCCACCGCTACACAGGCATACACAATCCAACTGACCCCGAAGTCCAAAGACTTGCGCTGCTTCTATCACGCTATCGATTCTGAATCTTTATCATCGAATACCCACCAACCAATATGAGTACACAACCAACGTGGCTGCAGGAGTGGCAGCAACCGTTTGTCCGGCAGAACAATCTTACGTGTCATAGAAACCACGTCCACGCAGACAACCTTCCCGGAGCAGGCTTTGTATTCTGCCGGCTTAATAATGGCCAGCTTGAAATATGCCTAGACCAACGGTCCAACCAGAAGCAAGTTCATCCGGGGAAATGGGGATTCATCGGCGGGCACGCCAACGCCCCGGATGAGGACCTTCTTCAAGTAGCTTATCGTGGGGCTATGAAAGAGTTCGGCATAACCCCCGACCAGGTCAACTTGTTCAACGTCCACTATAAGAATAACCATGGCGGTCCGAAGCATTTGGATTACACGTATTTCTTTGCAGAGTACAACAGGGACGCCCCGGCACCGCTAACGCCAGAAAGAACAATGTCACAGTGGTTTACTCTTGGAAACTTTCCCTCTCCAGAGTCTATAATTCCCCATCTTCTTGAGGATGGCGTTAGTCTCGAACACGGACTCCACTCATATTGCGAGCCAATTCTTCGGTCTCGGGTTAACAACGCGGCGGATACTGATACTCCCATGGCTGATAATCCCACGGCTGATAATCCCACGGCTGATACTCCCATGACTGACGCTGGTCAACAACAACAGCAGCAGCCCGACGCCAACACACAACAGCAACAACCGCAACCGCAACCGCAACCGCAACCACAGCAGCCGCCACAGCAGCAACAACAACCACAGCAGCAGCAACAACAACCACAGCAGCAGCAACAACAACCACAGCAGCAGCCACCACAGCAGCCGCCGCCGCAACAACAACAGCAACAGCAACAGCAACAGCAACAGCAACAACAGCCGCCGCAACAACAACAGCAACAGCAACAACAGCCGCAGCAACAACAACAGCAACAGCAACAACAGCCGCAGCAACAGCAACAAGCGCCGCCACAGCCACAGCAGCAGGCGCCCCAGGGAAATGCGGGCGGCTTGTTTGGAAGCGGCTTATTTGGAAGCTTTTTTAGGTTCCCTTCTTTTTTCTCGTCTGCTAGCAATGCAAATACCAATACTGGCAATGCTGCGAATACCACTGGCAATGTTGCGAATACTAACACCGGCAATACCGCGAATACCAACACTGGCAATACTGCAAATACTAACACTGGTAATGTTGCGAATACTAACACTGGCAACACTACGAATGCCAACACTGGCAATGTTGCGAATACCAACACTAGCAACACTGCAAATACTAACGCTGGCAATGCTGCGAATACCAACACTGGCAATGCTGCAAATACCACGGCAGCTGATAATAACACGGCAGCGAACGGCAACACTGCGCCAGACAACACGGGCAACAACGCGGCGCCAAATGGCGGTACTGCTACCCCTTAATCGCAGCTGCAAATTGCTTAAATCGCTGCAGTCTTCGAGTATCTTCGGTATTTCCCTCCCTCCCCTTAACCCCCCCCCCCCAGCCTTGCGATGTTTTAGCCCCATCCCCAGTTTCTCCATCTTTTCTTGCTCATATCTAGATTGACAATGCCTGCTTGATTCAGTTAACAGCTGTTCTAGTACTTTGTTCAAATAGTCTTGTTTTGTTTTCTCATAAAAGAATAAATAAAAAACTGTTCTTATCTGATAACTTAACCTTATTCCCTCTCCCGAGCTGTGCAAAGCTTAACCTTGAATGTGATAATTTGTAGAGATATCGGAATTTGCTGACCGAAACACAAATGTGCGAACTGATCCCGAAGCATGTTAAGTTGGAACGGATTTGTATATAGTAAGGATCGCTAACTATGTTGCCGGCCTGTAGTAACTGCTGGTGGAGGAATTCTCTATTGCTTTGTGTCTCAAACATTTATCAACTGGTCCGTACAAATTTCTTGGTGGAGATGGGCTACAAACCACTCCGCAGCCCGCACTCCTCTAGCATAGCATCCCCCAATCCCGTGTTACTCGTTTTTCACCACGACAACGTGCAGCTCAATGCATGGCATCATATCATTAAGTTAGTCTAAATATAGGGTATCGTTATCATCACAGATGTTTATTTGGCGTGCTTTCGGAATGCGAGAAGTTCGGAGAGGCTCGGTAATGGGCACCCGTGCTTTAGAAAATCGTGCTGAAGAAGTTCATCGGCAGAAGCACGGCTCTTGACATCAACGCACAAACAGACGGACAGAAAAGCTTTCAACTCTTTACTGAGTTTCTCAGGCTTCTTCAGACGGGGCGTGCCATTGGTCGCAATAAGATAGAGAGCTTTGAGAGGCTCTTCGTTAAGGTAGGGGGGCTCGGACTCAATCATCTCAATCGCCATGATACCCAAAGACCAGATGTCAACCTTGGGGCCATACTCTTTCTGCTTGACGACCTCAGGAGCCATCCAGTAAGGCGTGCCAACCATAGTGGCACGCTTTGATTTAGTCTCTGTAAGTTTGGCACAGAACCCGAAATCGGCTAAGTTTGATTAGCTTGGCGTATTCACCATGAGATTCAATAAGCGGGGGGCTCACTAATTTTCACATTGCCCCGGGCGTCTAATAGCACGTTATCACTTTTAATATCACGGTGGATGATATTCTGAGAATGAAGATGTTGTAATCCTCGGCAAGTCTGGACATGTAGTCAGAAACATGGATCCCACTGGTAAAGATAAGGTGGCCGGGCTTACCTCAAGACAAATTGTTGAGATTTGTTCCTCAGTGATGACGGGGTTGTTATCGATGACATCTGTCAATGCACCACCTTCCATGTATTCCATAACAACCCATAGCTCCGAATTATTATTACGAAGAAATGCATCAAGAAAATTGACGATATTGCGGTGCTTGCTGTCTTTCATGACCATAATCTCGTTAACGATGAGTTCTTTACGAGGCTGGTGTGCCAAGTCCATCTGTTTGATGGCAACCTGAGCCCGAGATCCAAAATTGCGCAGAACGTCTCGAGCTACTGGAGAGACAGCACCCTCTTTGACCTTGGCCACGTAAACCGAGCCGGATGCTCCCTGGCCAATCTTCTTCTGTTTTGAGTATGACATATTAGGATCGTCTTTTGAAACGGCTTCTATCAATTTCGCCATAACCTCCTTCTCAGACATTGTTGACATTCGAACATCCTGCTTCCGCTCAGGAGGGGGTTTGGCAGTAAGAGCCGCCTCAGCAGCCTTGACACTGTCGCTTTGTTGGGGCTGACTCGGCTTTGCGGGAACATTGAGAGGTTTAACAGAGGGGCCAGGGAGCCGAGATGGAGACTGGTTCTGACCATTTCCACGGGGTTGGGAGGATCCGTTCGTTGTGCTGCCATTGGGATATCGTGATGTTGGCGAAGGCTGATCGGCTCGCTGCGGCGCACGTTGGCTGTTTTGAGAGCTTTGAGGATCGCGAGGAATTCCTGAGCTGGGCTGCTGTGACAATGGCGGTCTCGATGCTGACGTCGTCGGCGGCGGCGGCGCGGGCCGTTGTTTCTCGCGCAGACTCATCGCCTGGTTCGCGGGTTTTGGTGCGGGAGGTGGTGCTCGTGACGGGTTATACCGCTCTGATGACGGAGGTGAGGGCGTGCTGTAGCCCCCAATTTCTTGCTTAGCCAAAGGTGTTCTTTTCTGTGGAATCGAAGCATTGTAGGCTTCCTGATCTCGTCTGCTTTGTTCTTCTATCTCTCGTTGTCGCTCAGACCTCTGGCGTGGATCTTCTCGAGGTGTACCTGGCGGTATATAACTTGGCGCCATATCTTGGATTTGCTGTCGCGGCTGAGCTGGGCTCTCTGGTGGTGCTGGCCGCGGAGGTGCATTTTGCTGCTGCGCAGGCATACTACCATAACTGCTTTTTTGCTGTGGGGGAAGAGGCCTTGGAGGTGCGACCGTAGCTCCGCCAGCATTATATCCAAGCTGTTTATTCCCTTGGCTACCCGGGGGAGGTGTCGGTGTTAAGCTCGAATACTGCTGGGGATTCTCCGCTCGCTTGGTCAAATCCGAATAGAAGTCAAGGACTTCAAAGACGGCTTGAGGATTTCGCTCGTAGTCTTCTTTCGTGATGGCGGAAGAGTTGAGCAGCTTGGACCACTCCTGTGGCAATCCTACAAATTGCCCCGTTTGTGGATCAAAACCAACATGAACCGCATGTGAAAAGTTAGTAGGGTTGCTCACTCCGCCCATGGTGGGACATCGACCGTAGAGAAGATCCATCCAGTCATAAAGATCATCATCCGACTTGACTCTGATTTGGAGCGTCCTGATCGAATTGTCGTCATCGCCAGGGCTGTTCGATGCTCCATTGGCGTGCCTCTTGATCTCAAACATGGTGCCAGCGGCCTCAACTCTACCGACATTCACAACATCCTTGAGATACAGCGTATAAGATACTTTGCCACCTTCGGTTTTGTGAAAATCGAGATGTTCTTTGCGGAGTATCAAATATTTCTGTTTCCACGGCTGGATGAAGTTTCGGCTCTCTTTGACCTGAGCCCAGCCTTCTTTGATTATGGCGACACCTCCCATGCCATCGGTCTGGTTTGATCGTTCGCGCGCCAGGGGAAGAGAGATTGTTGAGCCGGTATAAGTTGAGGTAGCGGTGCGAGTTATAGGCGACCCGACCATGTTCGCCATGCTTCCTGGCATATTGGTATTAGGTGTTAGGGCTAACCGGGGCCGGTCAGTTGGTGGTCTCGGTGCGGGACCAGGGTTCATGAACTGGTTGTTCGAATACAGGCTATCATTATGAGCAGACATGGTTAGCCAGCCAGTCATTTTCTGCATGAATGTTACTTTGAAGGCGCCTTAAACAGGACAATCCGAGTCTCAAGTTGTGCTTCGGGTACCGATGGATAATTTAGACACAGAAAGAGAGACATGCGGCGGTTAGGTCAACAATTGGCGACCATTGGAACGCCTAGTGGCTCTGGTAGACTGTAGACCAATCACAAGGTATTATACATACCTATTCGGGGTCGACATCCCGCGAGATGTGTGTCGTCTTGTTGATTCGGGCTCTTATTGTGAAGGAATGCGTTCAGTAATGGATCCGACTGATCGGGCATCCAGCAAACACCCGCTCGTCGATTGAGATCCAAGAGAGCAAGCCACCACGATACGATTTTTTGGCGTTCACAGCCTGGTGGCCAATGTACTCTAAAATCGAGAACTAGACCAAGAGAGGAATGCTCTGTCGATTACCCCGGCGGCACGAGGAGAGGATGCTCTCATAAGGCGGTGGCGGCGGCGACGAAGCCGAGTAATTGTAAATTCGGATCTTGGAAGAGTACGCCGCTCAGTCGATTGGGCCAGCGCGGGCTGCGATACGATAGCCCTGGCTTGCGTCCAAAACCGTGGTGGGTTGAATCCAGCCACACACCCACGCGATACCAGACAACGGGCGCCTCGACGGTTGCTCCCAACCTAGAACAGGCGGCGTGTATTGATCCCGTCCAATTTGAACGCGCGAACAGTCCCTGCTATGTTTACTTCCGCGCATGGGCTTCGTGGGAAATCGGCAGATGTATGTTTCAAACAGATGTATCCAGCGATTACATATGTCGGAGGAGAGGTTGCAAGATGGACGTACGGCTGGGCGATTGGGAGTAGAAAGGGATGTGTTATTCCAAAAGGGCAAAAGGCGAAGGAGGGTCATTGTTGGCGGGGGCGCCGTCGCGGGATTGGCTAGAAGTCGCAAGGTTACTCTGGGTTGGGACAATCACTGGCCCCTGCCCCTCTTGCCCCCAGCTTATTGTTTAGCAGTACCTACCTATTTCTGGTTGAAGTACGGAGTACCTATGTACACGTAGGTAGGTAATTCAGGAGGCGCTAAAAAAGACTTGCGGTCACAGCACAAGCAACTATCGTACTGTAGGTGGTAGTATTAGCCCATCTTAGTGGGTACTATTACCCAACCTAGCATTTACTTAGCATGCAGGTAAGTAACAAGAAGCAGATAGTTTTTTCTTTGCTTGCCCGTTGATATGTGCCTGACACAGGTTCTTTAGATGATTATTAGGCATAGACTATACCTACCTATTTCTTATTTTCTTACGCGTATATAGTGAATCTAGATGCAGGTGTGTACTTAGGTTACGATGCTTTATTTCAAGTCTATTGAAGTAAGGAGTTAAACGAGTATAGGTGATGGTGCGTTGGTTACTGATTGCCCTGTCGTTCTACCATGTAAGATAGTACTGCTCAGAATTATTACCCTATAGCTACCGAGCTCCGTAGAACCGAGTTTACAGACTAATTATTAGGTATACTCATACCAAGCGTTGATTATAAACTTTCTGTTCTTAGATATGAACTAAAGGTAAGAAGCGCTGAGAATGTGTGATAGCCAGAATACCAAAGGAAACTAAGGTACGGTACTTAGACGCTCGCTACCTACTAAGTATCATACTTACATCTAGAGCTGTCGACACCGCTTATTTACAGGCAGGAGATGCAACAGCTGGATTGAATCGCAAGAAAAAAAGGAAGAGAAATATCAAGATCATTCGATATCAATCCCGACTTCGTATCGTAACAAGGCCCAGCCGCTAACATTAGCGGCCGAAGACCCGTTTTCTCAGTATCGAGTCTGGCAACTCGGCCCTGATACCTAAAGGGGCGTTTCATGTCCCAAGGTCGCGGGTTCGTATGCTAGGTAACAAACATGCATGCATGGGAATTCAGGAAAAGAAGCATTAAACACAACATTCGAGCTATGCTCTCTCTCTCCCCCTCGGATTTTCCTTACACGCCGTGCAAGGTACGGGTAGGTAGTACCTAATGGCGTTTAAGAGGCGAGCGGATTGTTCGGAGCTGCATGTTTTAGGGGCTGAAGCAAGGAAGCCCTAACGATGCTCGCTTATGCAGAGCAACGCTCCCTACATGATGTACCTATCCATTGTACTTATCTTAGGCATGCGGTCTGGCATACCAAATAGGAGATTATCACTTGTATGGATGTAGGAATGTAGGCGGTTGGAATACACTTGGGACTTTATCCCGAACGTACGTGTAAGGTAAGGTGGCGGTCTGATTGCATCTTCTAGATTAGCTGGTACTACTAACTAGGTAATAGTCCTCCTGCTCTCAAAATACAAAACACCTACGGAGTAATACCGGCTAGCCCAGGAAAGAATTCTGCAACATGAGATTCGTTGTCAAACGTTCAAAAGTACAATAGATAGCTTGTGTACTCGGCACGCTGGACGTATACGACTTCAAATACCAGCAGCAAAGACACGTATGTTAGCGTACCGTATCTGTTGTCTTTACGTTGTTCAGTTCTGATTTCCTTTCCGGTTTCAATGAAGATAACCTCGACATCTACCTCTTATTCTCTCGTTCGCCCGTATTGTAAGCTTCCTTGGCCTCTGATTCGTTTTATTTTTCACTCGCATCAAGTAGCAGACTTGGTGAATGCAGTGCACCGGCCAGGAGTGGAAACAATTCATCCGTGTAATCGTTACAGACTATGTATGGAGCTTGATACTAGGTACTACGTATTACCTACGAGCGAGGTCTGTGCCCGCCTACCTTACACTACGAGCAACGTCAGTGTGGTGTCGCAGCATATCTGTTTCGCAAATTACCTGGCCTCACTTTGCCTCTCCTTTTGCGGCGGGAAACACAGACCTCGCCTGATTACGGGTGATCGCAGATGCGGATGCGGGGGAAATGGCCAATCAGGGAGCTTCAACCCACTCCTTGTAAGTCTCTCGGCTGCCAGACACGGCGATCAGCGGTAAAACAAAACGCGTCTGTTTCTGGTTCGTAGATCCGTCGCAGCCCCTGCCGGCTTGTCGCTGGCGCTACACATCATTGGCTAGACAAATACTGTATGGACAGTAGGTAGGTACCTCTATGTAGAAGTTGTGAGATGCTGCAAAAACATGTCAAGGAAAAGGCGAAGATTGATGAACATAGGTCGACGACAACGTTCCAGTGAGCAGCAGAAGACCGCCGTTTAAGAGTGGATTTTTTAGCCACTGCACTCCCGAGATGCACTTGCTGCAGATTGCTACGATGTAAGTGCTTCGTACACTAGCGATCCACCTACCAACCCTCAAAAATATCCATTATTTACCTGAACTTAGGTAGGTAGATAGTCAGCATCAGAGATATATACAAATGCAATCGCTCAAAATCATAAGAACCTTTAATTTGGCAATATACCAGTAAAGCTTGCCAGCAGCTGCTGAATGAATTACACCTGTATGTACCAGTAGACCTGGGTTTAGGTTCCTACCTACAGTAGGCAGCCGATAAGGAGCTTATCGCCCCTCGTAGCAGTTGTTACTTTACCTCAGTCAAGACCCACTCGTCATGTAGATCCACTAAAATTTTTGAGGCTGGCAGGCCTCTGATGGGAGATGCATCACTAACGCCGCCTTAACTTCCCACCGAAGTATACTCACCACGCCGCTCAATCACTTCTACTACCTCAGCATGGCGTCGCATAGGAATCGGACGGCGGCGCAAAAGATAGCTCGCGCCAAAGAGAAAAGAGAGAAGAGATTCAGCAGAAAAAGAGAAGAAAAGAAAGACCCAACTTTGAGAGTGGCGCGGCTCGAAAGGAATCAACCAATTACCCTAGACCAGAAGCGAGTCTGGGACGATGTTGATGACGACGAGTTGACGAGCAGCATAGATCTGCATGCGCTCAAGAGACGGCGCATTCAGGAAGCAGAAGACGTGGAACGAGAGGCACAAGAGGAGGCAGAGCCGAGAGAGGACCATGGCAGCGACGATGACGCCGATAGCATGTTAGACTCTGACGAAAACGACGATGAAAGCGATTCCGACGAAAACGCACCAGCTGCAACACGGCCCAGACAGGATAGCCTTGCGCCATCGATCGCCTCGACCTCCAATATGGAGATTGCGCCCGAGTCTTTACTTGCTAGGTTTCCATCCCTCTTCTCAGAGAACTCTCGCCCAGCAGAACCGAAAAGTGAGTGGGATATTTGGATCGATTATATTGTCAATAAAATCGCTGCTCAAACTGTGTTTTTCTTTTGCGTGAGCTCCATATTGACTCGTGTTGCAGTTTTGATCACCACGGACCGACACTCAACCCTACACCAGGCGGCACGGATTTTTGAGTCCATTATCCCCAATTCGAAATACGTTCGCCGGTCTGCGCATAAATATGTGAGTTCGATAGGCTTTCTGAGATATCTACAACCACGACTAACGGTCATTCCACCAAGGGACATGATTACAGTGTTCGTGAAATTTCGAAATTCGCAGAAAATCGAGGGTTTTCTTCACTACTAGTACTTCGAGAAGATAGCAAGAAACCTGTTGGTCTGGACATTATTGATATACCCTCAAAGATCACATTTCATTTCAGTGAGTTGCCCATTCGACCCCATCATATCTAAACTATCGCTTTAGCTTCGTGGACAAAGGTGATATCAGCTCTACTATTTACTACTTACTAATCAACCATTGCAGGTATAAGTTCCTGGATTGAAGGTCGGAAACTTGTGGGTTTTCCCATTGGCTCTGCCAAGTACCTCCGAATCCATCCTGATAGTACGACGGCTAACATTCGACACGCAAGCCCAATCATGGAAACGCTACGAATCATTATCCCGAGCTGCTACTCAATGGATTTGTCACTCCTCTCGGCTTAGCCACGGCGAAGGTTTTACAGAGCTTGGTTAGTACTGTTGAGCTGTCACTCCTTCTTTTCCCTGGGGTGGCAGAATTCTGCTTTTAGATGTGTTATGCTCATGCGTACTACCAAACCTCCGAGTAGAGCCAATTGTTAAACATGAACGGCGATTGCTAACGGCCTTCTGATACTAGTTTCCCGCAACACCAGAGCTGGCTGGCCGGCAATGCGTCATGTTTCACGCAAGCCGAGATTTTCTTTTCTTTAGGAGGTATAGGTATATCATCAGAGATAAAAAGCCTACAGAAAAGAGCGTAGTAGGAGCTGATGGTAAAGAGATGCGAGGGGTTGAAAACATTCGTGCAGGTAAGTCATTGATTATTATTTGAATTACGAGGTACTGGATGGACGCCTATGGTGATTCTATTCACAATACCATTACCAGTTATCATACCGAAGTGTCTTGTACACATTTAATCCACCCGATTGCTCAGGCTGGTCATTGGGCCCAGGCACTCCGTTTAACCCCTCAATAAGCTTTCTTATCATACACTGCATCCAGAAGTTGTAGTTCTGATGCTAACATGATCCACAATAGGACTGCAAGAACTAGGGCCTCGATTTACTCTAAAGGTATAGTACTAGCCCTCCCCTCTTTAGCTCGCTCGATGTTGACTTTATTAGTTACGGCGGATAGACAAAGGTATAGGTCGAGCGGGTAGCGATCCGGCCGACGCTACGCATTGGGAATGGAAAGCTAAAATGGAAAAGAATCGCAAACGGTTCAATCTTTAAAATTTAATCTCATAATCATAGAGTTACCTACCGGATGGCGAACTCGACATCGCGATTAATGCACGTCTGCAATGACAACATCAGACGGCACGCCGAGCTGATCACGTTTTGCGGCTACTGCACAGAACCCGCCAAGAAGTGTAACGTCTAACGGATTACAACACTAGTTTGCCCGGTAGGGCCTGATGTGGGGCAAGCTAATGCCATGCATGACCCTTATCTTAAACTGTCTGACTTTGGGGTGACTTGTCACCAGTGAAGGCTTACTTGTCTCTCTCTCTTTATCTGCCTTGTGACAAGCATGAATGACCATCGAGTACCTACACCGCCCACTTACCTCCCCATCATCCGGAACGAAGCGCTGTCACGGGGAAATTCCAGTATATGCTTAAAATAAAGATACCCTATATACTTAGCCTAATATTACCGAAAAGTCGTGGCCTAGTACAGGCAATATCCTATCGTTTCCACTTACTCACCCTACGAACATGTCCAGCTCTGACATTTGACATTCTATCACTCGTTCATGCACGTTCTAACAAGCCTTTGCCATCTACTCTGCTCGGAAAACAAATATGGATCGCATACGATCGTTATTCCGGCAGAAGACAGAGGCAAGCGAGCAAGAATATAGACCACTGTACGAAGACAGTGTCGCATTAGGACCGGAAGGCGATGACGAACATGAGGTACCTTTCTCGCGGGTCGAGTACGGCATCTTCGTCGTGCTCGGCATCGCGATGCTCTGGGCTTGGTAAACTTATGCAGTCTCCCGTAAGACTCTGAATGCGACTGTGCTAACGGGTGTAGGAACATGTTCCTCGCGGCCGCGCCGTACTTCCAGCATCGTTTCCAAACAGACGAATGGGCTCTCCGAAACTTCCAGTCTGCGATTCTCTCGGTATCAACGCTTACGAACCTCGGTGCTATGGCGTTCCTAGCCAATAAGCAACACTCCGCTTCTTATCCGTTCCGAATCAACTCTGCGCTCTACCTCAACGTTGTGGTTTTCGTGCTCTTGAGTATGTTGCAGATCCCTGTGTTACTCGCCGTGGTTAAAGTTTCGGTCCCACGTGTTACTGAAACCTGTGGTGACGAGTCAACTTAATATCGTAAACAATAATTGCTAATATTTGTATTTTAATAGCCGTGTCCTCGCAACTATTTCTCAATGCAGCGACTTCGACGTATCTGGCATTTCTGTTGTTTATGGTCGCGTTAACGGCTTGGGCTTCGGGGCTGATGCAGAACGGCGCATTCGCGTTTGCATCGAGCTTTGGCAGACCAGAGTACATGCAAGCCATCATGGCTGGCCAGGGCGTTGCTGGTGTCTTACCTTCGCTTGTACAAGTTATTTCGGTTCTTATCGCGCCCCCAGCGGAAGCTATTTCTGAAACCACTATGGAACCCGAAGTCACCGAGCCGGAAAAGGGGAGAGCAGCGTTCATCTATTTCCTGACTGCTGTTGCAGTCTCAGTAGTGGCGCTCGTGGCATTTGTTCCGCTCGTCCGGCGACACAATAGGATAGTTGAGAACCGAATGACGGAAACTCTTGCCGCATCAATGACCAGTATTGAAGAAGCGGAACGCGCGGCACGAAAAGTCGTGGGTATGGCAACCTTGTTCCGGAAACTATACTGGGCGTCTGGAGGTGTATTCCTCTGCTTCTGCGTGACGATGTTCTTCCCCGTTTTTACTCCAAAGATCTTGTCGGTGACGCCGCCCGAAGATGCGAACGTCTTGCTGCAGCCTGCGGTTTTTATTCCTCTGGGCTTCTTCTTTTGGAATCTTGGCGACCTGGTAGGACGATCACTTCCCCTTATCGTATCAATACGACACCGACCAGTCGCTCTTTTTATCTTCGGAGTTGCACGCTCAGCTTTCCTGCCCCTATATCTTCTCTGCAACATCCACGGCCGCGGCGCTGTAATCAACAGCGATCTCTTCTACTTGCTGTTTGTCCAGCTACCGTTTGGTCTGACCAATGGCTGGCTCGCCTCAGACTGCATGATGGCCGCAGGTGAGTGGGTTGAGGAAAATGAGCGTGAGGCCTCTGGAGGATTCATGGGGCTATGCCTCGTGGCTGGGTTGTCAGTTGGCAGCTTATTAAGTTTTACGGCGACAGGCATCTAGCAGCAATGATTCATGACAATAATTAGACATCTCTTGGGGATGCATTGGTGCATGGGCTGGCGCTGGCGTTTTGTGTTTGTCGGTATTTCTTATGTATATAGCATCTTACTACGTCATGCATATACCATTCATGCAATAGAGCATGCGCATACGATACCTATTATACCACTGCAATTGACGTTCCGCGTCGTTGGCACTACCGGCTTACACAGCATGCGATCGTCTGAAGCTCCTTCCACCGATATGGTATCGACTCGCGCGATCTGCGCTAATAACGTTGCTCTCCACAGAACCCTGAAAGCCCGGAGCCAATAGAGGCCCCGCCACCAGATTTAGCGCACGACCGGCGTGCACCGTATAAATATAGTCGGCGCACTTACTCAGGCAGAGTCGCTCCGGTGGGTTAGTCAGTGGGCGGTGCAAACGGAGTTCGCGTGGAATAGCGAAATTTGGGAGTTTAAACGTCTGAAAAAGATCTGACCAAAGCTCGACTATAATAGCACACGCGCGCCATTTCCAGGCCTTCCTCGTGATGTCGCTTGACGCTGCCATGTCCAGCCGCTCCGGGCCAGACTCTTTGCTTGGACTCGCACGTTGGCATCTCCCCCGTCTCGTGTCCTTCTTTCAAGCCTCATTCATATTTACTATCACCACAACACAGCGTGGTTTGACGCTTGTCTCTCATTTCTGCGTACCGGCTTCATCTGTCACACATTTCTCGCTCGTTTCTCGGCCTGACTGGAACCAATCACAAGGATACTGGTTTTTATCCTCTAAAGAGACCTGGTTTGGTCGAATTCCAAAGCATCGGACACCCAGAACTTCTAATAGCGTAATCCTAATTTGAACGTCGACCCTTCCTTGATCATGGAAAAGATATGGAGGCATCGAAGTGAGCCAATTGCCAATGGTAGCTCCTCTTACGAAAGAGACCTGGAGACTACTACGCTCCAAGAATGCGAGGATCTAATCAATCGCCCTCAAGGGGTTGAATTTGACTATGTCGCGGAAGGCCGAGCCAACGTGGTTTTCTCTGTGCGTGAAGTGGATGGCTTGACGACACGCAAGGGACGGTTCGAGGGCACTTTGCTTCGTGTGGCCAAAGCCACACTAGGCGTGACGCCCTGCGACTACAAGACTCTGCAGGACTTCCACGAGAACCAAGTCATGAGCCGCGTTGGTCGCCAGCACCTCGTGCCCCAAGTTCTCATCCAGATATCGGCCAGGGTTGCGGGTGTTCTGCACAAGCGAAGGGGCAGATGTGATGAGAGCGAAATCCGGGCCGGCTACGCAATGCTGATGCAGGACATGAGAGCATTGCCTGGCTACTTGGTTCTCGAGTTCAAGCCCAAGTGGTTGGCCCAATCGCCGATCGCCTCGTTGGACGCAAAGCGATGCCGCACATGTGCTCGGGAGGCGTTCCGCAACTACCAGAGACGAGCCAATGAAGAACCCGTGCCGGTACCGATATGCCCACTTGGTCTAGTACACGAGAATCCCGCCGTAGTGATGAACACCATCAGACGTCTGGCCCCGAAGTGGACAGAGCGAGATCGAAAGCGGCTGGCTCACGCTTTCAAAAGCAGCGGGATCCTGAAGAAGCTCCGCGAGTTACAAACCGAGGGGGATCATGACCAGGCACTCCTCCAGAACCCCTCAGATCCTAGCTTCGGGCTAGCCATGACGCTGCGAGACTGTTCCTGTTACGTCCGCATGCCCATCGACGTCGATCAGGCTGTGGAGATCAAGCTAGCTGACGTCGACAAGAAGAACTGGGAGGAAAAGCAGATGTACTGGCGCGAGACTCACTGGAATCTGGTCGACAACGGCTGGTACACATGCGAGGAGCAGGTCGACACGCCCATCGTGACGCGGTGTGTCTTGAGTCAGACGTCGTCACCAGCACCACCGCCGCCCGCGGAACAATGAAAGCCATCGGGATTCCCACGTTATTAAAACTAATATATATGCAAGCAGGCGGCTTGGTGGGACAGCGTTAGGATCGACGGGGATCTGAGGGCAGCACAGCCTACACATTACATACGTGCAGAAATACGTGTAACCACCACACTCCTCATAAATAAACGGATCCCGCCGTGTTAGTGCGCAGCACGGTCAATGAAGCAGGGTCACACGTTTCCTGGGCAGTCTGGCCTGGGCTACGAAATTATGAAACACGATGGGACCTTTTTTTAGCATTTCTAGCATCTACCTAGTCTGTAGGCCGTTGCCAAATGCTTACACACTGAATTGTTCACGATTTGTGCATTGGATGGATTTCATATTTCATGCGAGGTCTCTCTCTTGTGTCAAGTTGTGTGTGTGTGTTCTCCGCATCCAGGTCTCACCGCCATCTCTGTGGGGAGGGCACTAGGGCGCTTCGCATGAGAATCGCAGACGTACCAGCCCACCAACAGTAAGACTAAATGCTGCCGGCTGCGCTCACGGGACGGTGGATACGTGATGTGGCGGTATCTTGGTGGCAGAGTCGCCGTCGAGGTGGATTGTAGAGCAAGGTCTGGGTGCTTGGTCTACCATACTGAGTTACAGCGTAGGTGTGGGGTGATGACAATTTCAGGTGTAGTCGCGATCGACTTCACTACCTACGTAGAGGAGAGGGGACGAGATGGGGCAGAATCCACACCTGGACAGACGAAGCAGCCTCTCTCGTCAGGTGGTTGCTCCTCTGCTACCTGGGCGAGGTGCCTAACATGGAAAGTGGTGTAGCCAACTCTACCGAATATCACCGCTGCTTAAGATTTACACACATCGTGTGTCTCATGATAACTGCGGTGAATAGTGGTGGTGCGATGATGGCCAGACGAGCAGTGCACGCGACCAGACTTACGATCGGTATCGAATCCACTAAGTTAAAGAGCTCAGGGCAAAAAGGGTGCTAATAATATCTCTAAGGCACTATAAATTAGTGCATCGTGTTTCGCCCTCGGTGGGTCTGACGAATAGCGACGAGTATAAACCGGTTACGTCCCATCGCGTCGCTCTCCAACCACCAACCCCTCCTCAGAATTGATAACGCGCTAAGCACTGTTCAGGGGCTAGCGGCCCAGTAATTGCCGTATGCGGTGTCAACCGGCCAATCCGAAGCTACCGGCTGCAAAAATATTCCGCGCTATTATTTTCTCTGTTCGGGCCCGCAAATCAGCGACGGGTGCGGCGCGCATTTTCACACCGACGGTTCGTTGGAGCTTGCCCTGCATAGCGTCATTTTATGCGTATGCACCGAGCGAGAAGCAGTACGCACATCCCGAAAAGCCCATCCCGCGCGTCTACTAACCTTTTGCCTCCCCTGTCCTGCTAGCTGCTTCCACCACCACCACAATTAATCCATTGATCCATTGCAAGCCCTTCAACCTTCTTTCACTACATACAACCTGAAGAGCTGTCTTGCGCCTTGCCATTATTGCCGTGTTATACTATTGGATCATTTCCAATCTCTCTGGTTGATTGATTGATTGAACACACTCTTTCCGTACGACCGAGCGAGCTTCCGAAGCAACCAGCTCATCCTCGGCCTATTACTGCAGTATCTTGTCCGATCGATCGTTCGCTGCTGCAAATTCGACGACAACTCGATCTCGAACTCGACCGCCTCCCCGGCCGTCACAACCTCATCCATTGACCCGACGATGCGCATCTAGACTTAGATCTCTCCCCATCCTGCCCGCCAGTTCCTAGCTAGCCATGGCTTTCAACTTCAACTGGTCGCCCCTCGCGGCCGACGCCGAGTTCTACCGGCGCACGCAGGAGCTCCTGACCAACGCCCTCAACAAGTACCCGAAGCCGCCGATCATCGTCGACGACATCCACGTCACCGAGCTCAACCTGGGTTCCGTCCCCCCGGACCTCGAGATCCTCGAGATCGGCGACCTCGCCGAGGACCGCTTCCGCGGCATCTTCAAGATGTGCTACTCGGGCGACGCCTACCTCACGCTGCGCACCTGGGTTCAGGTACGTATCTTTTTTTTTTTCTTGTGTTTAAATGAGAATGAAAAATGAGAAAATGAGGATTAAGAAAAATCATAATTGGTTATGGGCCATGGGTTTGCCGGTATCTTTCGATGCATCGATCATCACGAACATGAGACTCTGCGCTGGAGGCGGGGCAAGGCCCGTTGCTGTTGATGTCATAAGGGAAGCTCTTTGAAGACGGATCACGGCCAGCTCGACAAAGCCCCCAGCTCTGGAAGCTAGCTATGCGACAAGCTCTGGCAGATTGCAGTCCTTGAGTCTTCCCATAATTTGGCGACTTCTCTGCAAATACCTGGGCCGATCATCGCAAGCACATTGCGACTGAGCCAGAAGGACTCTTTCCATATGTAGTGCTTGTCAATTATAATTTATTGACGACTATGCCCTTATTTATGTTAGATGCTAACCGATCAACGTGCAGGCTAATCCACTCAACACCTATCTTTCAGCCAAGCCCACCTTTACATCACCACGGCCTCTTGCAGCTGCTGGTGGGTTGACGATACCACTGTCAATCACTCTGTCTGAAATTAAGCTGTCTGCCTTCATCATCTTAGTCTTCTCGAAGCAGAAGGGCCTGACACTGGTCTTTCGCAACGATCCTCTCGAATCCCTTAAAGTATCGTCGACCTTTGACTCGATTCAATTTGTGCGCGACTATCTGCAGAGGACCATTGAAAGTCAACTGAGAAATTTGATGATTCATGAGTTACCAGCTATCATACACAAACTCTCGCTTGAGCTATGGTGCCCCGACCAAATCCCAAGAGAAGAGGAAATACCGAAAGAAAATACCGAAAACGATTTTGTTGTGGATCCTTTTGCAGGCCCACCCGTTGAAGCAGTCGACTCCTACGGCCACGTCCTGGATGCCAACGAGATCGCTTCATTATCACTGGACGGTGGATCGGGAGCGCAGTCATTATTTTCTCGGAAAAATATGCTGAGATTAGCGGCTTTGACTGATTCTCACCGAACATTGTCTTTATTCACCCCGCCTATCCGTGATGTTATGTTCAGAGCTTGGGCTGGTCTGAAGGAACGGCGTGACGCTGGTATCACTACCCCTGCTACGGCGTCAACTTTATACCGGATGCCTTCTACACATGGAAATTCAACAATCTACACATTTACGGATACCGGCAGTATGGATCAGGGTTCTTTGCCTTCTAGGCCCTCATTGGCTAGTTTCAACTCGGCTTCCGCGGGATTGTCTCTGGGCAATGGAAAGCATTCACGAAATCTCAGGAAAAAGAGGACACGCGTGGTCAATCTACGGCAACCGAGAAGCGAAAGTCAATCGAGCAGCGAGATCGGAGACACAGTATCCGATACAGCTTCTGTTGCTGCACCGGCGTCAGAGCCTATCCTGCCCATATCTATCCCAGAAGAACATGAGGAAGAATCAGCACTACCACCACAGGCTACCAATCGATACCGGTTCAATGGTGATAGGAGGTTGACACCGACCAAGGCCTCGTTTAATACGGACGTCTATAACGAGCCCATAGTAACAGAAACTACGACGACCACCTTAGGAGCGACTGATGATAAGGTGAATTCGGATCACATGGAGAAAGCAATGCGGACATCCACATCATCCAAGAGGGCCGATTTCGAGCAATCGAAGCATCGGAGTCCGGAAACCTCTTCTGTGATTTTAGAACAAGCTTGGATCATGAAGATGGCTGATGAAATCGCCCGTCGTGTTTACGACGAGAAACAACGAAAGGAGAAGCAGTGGGAAGAGGGCCATGATGCACCTCCACCCGCTTACCAAGCAACTCAATGATTCTATGAGGGACACGACACTCGTCAGGATATTCCTTTTGTTCATGTCGATTCTGTCCAACGAATTACACCATGGCATGGCGTTTTACATGGGTCTGCAGGATTCCAGCATTTTGTTTTCTAATGTTTACTTTTCGGCAAAGGCTGCACAGCAGCGGCGTTTAGGGAGTCACTCCGGCTGGGTTCCAACAAAAGAAAACGGTGGCGGTATGAGTGAATTGCTTACATGAGCAACGTATTTGTTTTCGAAGCTAGGGGTATGATCGTCAAAAGCAAAACAAGTCTTGAGGTGCAGAGACCCGCAGGACGTCATTCTCTCGTTAGCTTGCCACGTCACTCACTGCTTCAACTTGCAGTACAGGACCCAACCGATTGGCATCCCTATCTTCGGAGGCGATGTTGATATTAGGGGAAGCTGCACATAGAGGGGCGCGATGAAGCCGGTACGAAAAGTTGAAACGCTCCAATTGGCGGTATCAAGCCGCATTGTTTATGGGGGGTTATTATCCACGAACACCTGCAGGCAGCGAGGGTTCTAGAGCATTCAGGAGTTTGGACGGATGGATAAGATGGATGGACGGACAAGGAACGGCACCGCTGAGGAAAAGCGATGGAACGGAAAGGAGGTGGCTGGACAGGAACGGACAGGACGGAACGGAATAAGACAGGAAAGGACAGGATTGGAGAACTGGACACCAACAACAACTCCCATCTCGTTTAGGTGTATCTACCTGTCAAAGCAACAAATTGAGTTTACAGTGACAAACCATTCATTGGATCACCTCACTCGTAACTTCATACGATGCCATGCTGAAAGCGCCACTTACTCCACTCTGTTAGATAAGACTGTATTTGTATTGTAAACGTGTAAAACAATGTACTTCTAATAGTCTCTAAAGAGACATGAATGAACCCATCTAGACTCTCGGACGAAGGAAACGCAGCGCAGTGCCAGTCAGCCCGCAAGCATGCTAGCTTAGCCCGATCGTTAACCTAAACTTAAAATACCTACGATTCAGGCATGTATGTATTTCACGCGTTGACGCCCAATGTCATGTCATGCAATGCGGAATGCAGCAGGGAATCTGTCTACGGTTAGTCTGAGTCCCTACTCACATACACATATATACCTGGCCTACATAAATACACGAATGTACTGTAGGTAGACTTAAGCCCACTGCACTGCACCTGATCCCTCGCTCATGCACGCTCGCCTTTTTGGAATCGCGGAGACCCGCTTCACCTAGGGCTACGTACGGAGTACGGGGCATTTTTGCGCCCACCTAGGTGTCAGAATTCCTGGTATACAGGTACGCTACAGTAAACGACAAGGTTGGGCCGAGCCCTGCGTCGGACTAGAAGTTTCCATAGAAGTTGGTGATCTGGGCTGATACGCATACTACATATATTCTTTACTACGAGGTGATATAGCTAGATTGACGTACACATAAGTAATCATCGTAGTAATTTATGTTTCAAGTGTAGATTTAACACTGAGCTCTCTACCTACATGTATTCTAACACGTTAGAACTGCGTAGAACGATTCTCTGAGCTCCGTACGGAATCGTTGTCTTTAGCAGGGCGGCAGACGAATCGACTCCATAATTAGCACTATCCCTTGTGTGTGCACGTCGTGTCGTGCATCGCGCGCGCATAGGGTCCCTTATCCCCGCTGGCCAGGACAAATACTATCATGCGTGCAGTATTTAATTGCATCTCGATATGCATGCTCAAGCTCAGCCACACAAGTCCCCCACTAGATAGTGGGTAGGGGGAATCCATGATTGGGGCATGACAGCGATTCTCGTCCGTCTTTCTCCCTCGTTCGCCCAGTGAATATGTCCATCCGTATGAGGGTGCCGATGGCTGAGTATGGATAAGAGGTTTAAATCCCATAAGATGGTTATTGTGGGAGTCGTAGAGCGGTTCTCTGGAGTATTCGACCTTCACAAACTCTCCACCCAAGCCTCACGATGCATCCCCTCCAAGATATCTGCTGCTTCCTCTTCGCCGAGCGTGACGATCCTTGCTAGTAGCGCTAGGGTAGCGCGCAACGTGACGACGTGCGATGGCTCACCGCTCAGTGGGGTGCCAGCAAGGGTGGACCCTGAAGTCGTCAAGTGATGCGGATGCATCGTGTGTTGTCTCCCTACTGGGAGGCATCGTCTTGGCGGCGATTCACGACTCCGCAAAAACGAGACCAGATTCAATGGAGTTGAACCGGGCTCCATGATCATCTGTAACAGCGGGTGAACCGTCGTTGAGTGCCGCATTTAGGTCGTGGCTCTGGTAATCCAATATTTGGTAGTGAGGCGAACTTCCCAGTAGTTATTTGGCTTCGGAAGATGGCTTAGAGAGGGTAGTAGTGCGGGCCATCCGTCGTAGCAGGGCCCGCCGACTGCGTCGTTTCGCTTTCGCTAGTGCCCTGCCTGCATTCTATGCGGCAGCACTACCAGCGGCAGCAGCCTTATTGCTAGCCTTAAGAGCAGCTAGCTCTTCTTCTTTTGCCTTGACGGTTTTATTCAGCGAGGTGATCATCTGCTGGACTTTTTCTTCGGCTTCGCGCAGGCGCTTCAGTTCGGCCTCCTCTGTCTCGCGGCTGAAGGGCTGGCCTGGGCGAGTGGTAAGGGGAATCATAGCGCTACGCTCCTTGACGTCGCCCTCTTTACTGGACACAGCCGGCGCAAACGTGCTCTTCCCCTTGCCTTTGCCTTTTGCGCCAGGGGCTGGTGTGCCCTTGTCTCGGACACCCGAAGTCAGGATTTTGTAGAATTCCTCGTAAGGCTCGTTGAACACCTGCTCCTCATAAGTCCAGGCGATGACCTCTCCGCCAGTGCGCATGGCCTCTTTCTCGGCCTCATTCCGTCCGTAAGGGTGCAGTCGTAAGTGGTGATACAATGTTTGGGGCTTTTCGCCGCTCTTGCTCTCGTAGTACAGCTTGATGGTGATCTCGAACTCGCCCCAGCCCGTCTCGTTGACCACAAATGCCCTTTGTGGCTTTTTGCCTGACTTGCCGCCGGTTGACGTTTCGTTCTCTTTGATGATAGTTTCGGCATCGATAGTCCGCAGATGGTTCGGGATGGATTCGTGAAGCTTGAACTGCACACGGCGCAGCCAGTAGAAGATGTCGGTGTCCTCGACGCCCTTCACAAATACCTGCCAGGAGTGCGTGTGGTCGGGCGAGACACCGACTGGACGTGGGTTATCAGTGTCATTGAAGGGACGGGCAGTGGTTCCGTATATGAAGGGTCGGAAGATCTGGACTCCCTTGGCACGCTTGCCTGCAGGTGGTGCCATGGTGAAGAGGTGTTAAATAGCAAACAGGCAGTATCGTTTGACCAGTGGTCAAATTAAGGTGTTGACGTTCCGACGATCTTGCAGTCATCAGCCAGGGGTAGGTATTCGGAAAATATCGTGCTGTAGCGATATGCGCCGAATTTGGTATCGGATCGGCGTATCGGAAGGTGGTTGTACGGATGAAGTTGGAAATAATCGAAGCTGTCCACTCCCAGCCTTGTAAGCCGAACTAAACTTTTTTATGGGTCTTTGGAGCTCACAGTCCAATTAAATCACCGAATTCATCAAGCTTCGGTACCTGGGCAATCAGTGACGTTTGCGACCCTACCCACCTGAACTACGAAGTACATACCTTAAAATTAATACCTTAGCATAACGGGTGAGACAAGCTCTATTAGCATTGTATGACGATTAGAACTTGTAGACTTCTGTATAAAACAACCAACAAGACTATCCAGAAGAAGACTTGGATTGTCTTTCTGCCGCCAAGTCCTTCCAGGAAGACAACTACTCCGTACAAGATTTTATGGCCTGATTTACACACTACACCGTAATAAGTCGTGGTATAGGCCTAATTGTACTATACTTCCGCTCTTATTGAAGCTTCTCACGAGATCTGAGCTTCTCCCACCCCACCATGGCAGCCGCCAAGAGGCTGGTAGTATGTGGAGGCAATGGGTTTCTAGGGTCCAGGATATGTCAAAACGCAGTCCTAAGAGGATGGGACGTCACATCAATCAGGTACAATTCCCTCCACTCATACCACGTGCACGGCTAACATCTTTCCCAGCCGTTCCGGAGCACCAAAATGGGAAACCGTAACCTCATCCGCGACGCCGCCCTCCTGGTCCCACAAAGTCAGCTGGGAGCGCGGCGACATCCTGCGTCCGGCGACCTACGCTCCTTTACTCAAAGGCGCCGACTTCGTCGTGCACAGCATGGGGATCCTTCTAGAAGCCGACTACAAGGGCGTGTTACGCGGACAAGAATCGCCTATCTCCGGGCTCCGGAAAGCGTTTGCAGGGGGTCCGCAGCCGGGGAATCCCCTTGAGCGCGGCGTACGCGGCGACCCAAACTCTCCGGAAGAAGATATAAGACCGCCCGAAACCCGCGAGCAGCTGACCTACGAGAACATGAACCGCGACAGCGCCATCATGCTCGCGAAGCAAGCCTCAGAGGAAGCAAACGTCCAAGCCTTCGTGTTCATCTCCGCGGCCGGCGGGGCCCCGGTTCTTCCGGCAAGGTATATATCGACGAAGCGCGAGGCCGAAGAGACGATCGCGCGCGCGTTCCCGCGCCTACGGAGTATCTTCGTGCGCCCGCCGTTCATGTACGATAGTTCAAGGCCGATCACCATGCCGCTGGCGGCGATGACGGGCGTCGGGGCGATGTTTAATGGGATCACGGGTGGGATCTTTGGGGGCTTGATGGGTGCGGCCGGGGTCAAGCCCTTGAAGGTGGATGTTGTGGCGCAGGCTGTGGTGCAGGCTTTGAGTGATGAGGGGGTGAAAGGCCCTGTGGATGTTCCGGAGATTGAGGAGCTTGCTAATAAGGCTTGGAGGAGCACAATGCTATGAATTGGGTTGTGAGGAGTTTGTAATATTACGCCACTCTATAGAATGTACCACTACGCCTCTGTGCGCCGCCAGTATGCTGTTCGTAACGGTATCGTGTGATTATTATGTATTTATACCATGCTGGAAATATACACTGCTTCCTGGACCATTCCCATGCCCTGTTATATCCTCGTTCCGCGCTCGAAACTATCCCGTATCTCCGCCGTGTACTTATTGTAGAAGCGCGCCAGTTTCTGGTTGAACTGCTTGTTCTTCTCATTGATATACGTGACGTCGCCATCGTCGCCGTTCTGCGCCATGCGCTCTCTCCTCTTCCGCATCCGAGAGTCCTCGGCTCTCTTGAGGTCCTCAACCAGCCGATCCACGGCGGCCTTGTCAGGCTTGTTTTCGTGAAATGACGTCGAATCGGCGGTCGAGTAGAAGCTGCCGTCTTTATCCACGGCGATGAGCTCGCCGTCCTCTGTCTCGATGATCTCCAGCCCTCCCGACGCAGCGGCCTTCTCGATGGCCTTCATCTTATCCTTCTCGTAACGCTCCGTGTCTGGCGCTATATTCTGCAGCTGCCGCTTGTATACCTTGTTGCTCTCGGCGCGGTAGTCTTGGAACGCGTTGTTGTCGCGGTGGGCCGACTTCTTCTTCATGCGCTTGTCCCATCGCTCGCTCTCCTCTATCGTCCAGTCCCACGCCCGCTTGCGCTCGAAGTCCTCGCCGGCATCCTCGGTCTCGGCCTTCAACAGCTTGTGCGCGGCAATGTCGCGGCGCCGGTGCAGGGCCGTCAGCGCGGAAGGGTCTGTGGCGAGCCGCTGAGACTCCTTGGTCGCTTCTTTGAGGTTCTGGTCGGAAGAGCTTTTCGCGCGGGCCTGCAGCGCCCGGAACCGCGCTAATCTGTCTTTCGCCCGGGCAGCCGCGTCGACTCCCGTGCTCGACGAAGACGCTGCAGTTTCATCGGCTGCGCTCTCTGCTGGCGCATCCGCGCTCTTGTCATTGGTCGTCACATCATCGTCGGTGTTTGGCACTCTGTTTTCGGATTGCTCTGATGATTGCACCGGTTCTTCGACAGCTGGTGCTTCAAAAGCGGGTTCTTCAGCAGCAGGTTCTTCTACTGTGCGTGCGGTCTTCCGCTTCTTAGCTGGCGGCATGGTAGTTGATGAATTTCGGACACAGATGAAAATTTGTGTGATAGCGCAAGCGGTTCTCGGTCGGAAATTCGTGAGATGGTAGTTCGTGTTTTGATTTTTGGGCGTAAATGCTGGGCTTGTCGGGTGCTAAAGGTCAACTCAAAAACATGATGTCAGGAGCCTAAGCTGGCAGAACGGCCAAATCCAAACGCCAACCGGAACGGATCATTACAAAGCCGGCTGGCTAGCTGCTTCCCCACACCTTCAGGTACCCCTACCTACCCGACCCACACGAACCGAGTGGAGACCGTTCCCCCCGTCCCCGATTCTGGGGTTTTAGTTAGACACCATCTGGCCGTTACGTAGTGCAGCATGCTTAATTACTCTCGTGCGTTGTTGTTTTATCGCGAAAGGCAACAATTGGCCGTCCATTTCACCCTTGGCGCAGCATGACATTCTTTCGGTCGCAATGAAGATTCTATACCCTCGTTTTGCTATATCAGCGTTTTTGAATTTGGAGGACCAGCCTGTCGATCGGCTTTGAGACGATGCAGCGGCTCGGCAGCTTGTCAGTCCTCCCGAAGCTCCAGCTCCAGCTCCAGCTTCAATTCCAACGGCCCCCAGGATTCTGGGTAAGGCAACGCCGGCACATACAGGATGTGCCCTACCAGCACGATGAGGACGATTCCTCCATGCCCAAGGGCCTCGAACGCCGGAGGCGTAATCGGCGTAAGATAGCGCCCTTGCGCTCAGTATACCCTACCTTTGAGATCTCGAACCTGCTGTTGGATCTCGACGCCGAAGAAGCCGAGGGTGTACGTGTCTATGATCCTCAGGTCGACGGTGAGCCTGAACCCAGAGAGGCTACGGAGGAGCGCAAACTGCGGCCCGTGAAAGAGCGCCTTGCCCGTTTTGAGGACGGCTACCAGAAGGACGTGTCGGCTTTTGAGTCCATCGCCGCCGATAAACTGCATCCTCTGCATCTCGGCGATGCCGACATCCTCGCCGTCGCTCTCTTTGATTCGCCCACCATCCTCGACATGCTCGCCAGCCCGCAGCCCCACGGCGACTCCGATCGGTATGCGCGCCTTCTTAATTCTGCCCTGAACAGACACGGCATACCACGTTCGGCACGCGCCGACACTTCTCTCACCATCGCTTACATGCGGCGATTTCGCCATGTAATGGACAATAGATTGTCCTTAACTGACGTCGTGGAGGAAGAGCTTCGTTTGGCTTTGAGAAAGGAGCAGACCTTTGCTGAATTTGATCGGCTCATCACACGAATATTAAAAACTCCACATGGTTGTGAATTGCTGTCGAGAGCGAGCGACGAACTATATGCATATCTCACCCGAGACCCAGACATCGAGCCCATTCAAGTACTATCGTTCCTGAACAATCTCCTGATAAGCTTAGATCGATATGGGCTTCATGTAACCGCCGATCTGTACGAGTTAGGCGTGTTGGCCTCTCTTAGATCTCAAGCCTTAGTCATGGTTCACGAGTATCTCCGGAGACTGCTCGACCTTGGGCCTTGTAGCTACGGATTCATTGATGCCATATTGCGCACGCTGCTGGAGACCTCAATCGCCTCGCGCCCCTCCAATCCCCGCGAGATACAATTGAAGCCTTCGAGCCGGCTTCAGATGCTATACTCGCTTCTCACAGGCTATGAGCCCGGGGTAGACAAGCCAAAGTTCTCTCTTCGATCTCTTTTGCAACGCGAGCGTCCTTCATCAGATACTGAGCAGCCTGGACCATACTCTCTCTATCTTCAATGCTTGGCACGCCTGGGTGCCTTTCGGACTTTGTGGCATGAGATTCACACCCCGCAGGACCCAGCATCTAAATTGTACCTAGGTCCACAGCAACATCCGATCACCGCCGCCTCGTATGTCGGGGCCACGATAGCAGATGCTCTAGCTAGGAATAATCGGATAGCAGATCTAGCCGAGTTACCGGAGTTCCCGCACTCGACGGGCCAGCATGAAGAAGATTGCATGCTCGACGTATTGGCCATCTCGAGGTCGGCAAAGGCGCTGGAATCGCCAGAAAAAGAAGATATTGGGGACGTAAGGTCCAATGAAATGTATATGAGGAGACGGGCGCAATTCATCGAGTTATTCAAAGATCCCCAGATACATAAGGTGTTGCCCGATTTGCAGACACTTTTAATTCGAACACCTTCTTTCCCGTAATCAGTCCTCTCAGGCTTCTTCTTCAAACATTCGTACCCCAATGCGTAGCCCGTGTAGTATCGTACTATACACACTAATCCTCGTAAACTAAAATTGAAGTAGCCTACGTATGAGAACGAAGTATGAAGTTATTAGAACGAATAGGTTCTCAAGGCGAATACTAGACGTCTACTCCTTCTTTGATACTGGTACACTGGGCTACTAACAAATCTAACGACGTATGTTATTGATTCACCCCATTCACGAGATTCACGCGAGAATGACAATGTCCACGAACACTGCCCCAGAAACGTGCACTCTTGCATTATTCAGCATAGAATAAATATATTGTATTAGTAGAAGTTTATATAATATTGGCATTTCAACTCGAAATAGACATATCCCATCCCTCTCTTAAACTTCAGGGCCGAGTCTATGCTCTCAACTCGTCGGCATTCAATCACACATCACCCAGTATCCATAGCATATGTCGTGGAAACGGCTGCGTGCGAACACCAACAGCTAATCCAATTCAATATTTAGTCACACAGGAAGAGTTAGATAGCCGTGTGCTGTCGAGCTCTAATACGATATTTAGCACGATGATAACTCTTCGCTTCAATATCTTTGATACGCTTTACGGCTTAGCTAGTCGTTTGATTTCAGCCTCAACAGACATTTCGATAGCCGCATCTGCTAATCGAACCTGAGATATCAACAGCAAATCAGCATACGGCGTAGGATAGCGTTTCTTCGCCTCCTTGTTAGTTACAATGACGTAGTGTTTCTAAGGGCCGCCACTCTAGGTTTCAGTTTATATAGAAAGGAATAGACGAGTAGCGAACGCTGGTGTTGTTTCTCGCTAAAGCTCACTTCGCAATTCTAGTGGGTGCCTTGTCTTCAAACACCCGAGTCTACGATAACCCCGATGATCGCTGTCATACACGACGTGTCATGCCCAGCCTTTCGCACCAACATCGTCGTATGGCAATACATCGCGCGATGAATCAATAGCCTATCTTACTTCCGTCCTGTCCGTCCATCCATTCGTTCATACTCACATACTCACAATTGATCAATCAATCAACCGTTCCACATAACCACTCAACGGCAATCCCGAGCCGAAGCTTACTATTACTACCTGCTTTTATGCTGATCGGCTCATAGATCATAGCCAGAAGCAGAAACTCCTCCAATATGCACTCGCAACCAGAGACTGAGTTCAAGCAAGCATGAAAAACAAGTAAACAAACAAACAGCAAGCGAAGCAAAGACAGTAGAGATAAGGAAAATCTATGTCTCTCCCATGGAACTCCTCACCGTGGTTGCAAACCCGCTCGGCTGCATTATATTGATTCTCGGCGACTTCTGCCCAGGCCGAGCCGAGGCACGCACGAACAGAGATAGATGATAGATACGCATAGATAGATAGATAGATAAGCCGGCCGGCCCGTCTGCGGGTCGTGATAGGAGAAGGACGTATGTAAGGGAGGAAGGATGCGAAAGCTGAGAGACAACTGCCCAACTAGTCCCGATGCCGGAACTGCGAGTCTCAGAACATGGGTTCTGGCTAGGCATGTCTGTATGTATGTATGTACGGATGGATGGATGTAGTGTATATGCGCGATCCCATCCCCATCCCCATTTCAGCCCATGTAATCCATGTCGTGATAGGACGCAAGAGGTGAACATAAGCTTTTTTTACTCCTATCTAACGTTAGTGATCTAATGCCTGCGCCCAATTTGAAACTGTCGCGGCACGGGATGCTCCCCCGGGTTCGGGCTTGGCTGCTCCGTTGGCTGGCTACTGGCTACTACCTACCTGCTACCTGGGTTTGCTTTGCTGGGTGTGCATATCTATGCGTACATACCTCGGATTGGTAATCGGTTTGTTTTTAATTATAGACATCCTTGAACACTGACACCTTGGGTGTGAGTTCGCACTTTGAAAATATAGTGCTGAGAATCCTGTGACGAGGGAGAACCCTGCCCTCGACGTCACCTTCACCCTGGCCTCCTGACAAACTGGCTTGTACGGAGTAACGTATGAGGGTTTTTAATTTATGGCTTGTGCTGAGTGGTGGCGAGGGCGCACCGATAGCTTCCTAACTCAGCAGCTTTTGTCGGGTCGGGTCTCAGATCCATTGGTAATACAGACGCTCGACTCTGACTGGAAGAGAGGACCTGTCTGTTCGTCTTCTGGCCAATGAAGGTTACGTCCGGAAGGGTTCCTGCTCGGCAAACACGGCTACCGTTTTTCAAACGTCGAGTATCTTGCTTGCCTGCCATTCCCCCGCCGATCTGTATACAGGTGTGCTATCAACCCCCCCTACAGTTTCACAAAGCACAACGACAACCGCTCGGGTCCAAGGGCTCGACCGTCAGCATATGCACATGAGGTCATTTGCGGTGTTTGAAATTCCCTTCTCCGGGACATTTAGATATCACCGGGGCAATAGGTCAGGTTTGACATGTCATAGTGCCGAGTCAAGACAGAGAGGATTGAGACGAGGGTGCACGGAACGTGACACAGCAGCAGGAGTGTGAGGGCGATGTTACCCAAATGCGAAGATAGATGCGACCATGGCATCATGGTCGAGAGAAACCTTTTGATTTGGCGCGCTGGCGACACGAGAAATGATGCAAATACGTAGCTGATAGGCATATATATGCACCGAGCGTGTCGATCGCCAATTGTCGGCTAGGGGCCGGTCTGCCTCGTGGTAGCCCGTCCTCAATCAATGCAGAGCAGCAACTCGAAAATTTCCCGGAGCCCGGATGAACTCGTTAGGGACAGTTTTTCCCAGCCGTGCGGAGAGGTCGGTGTGGATGATAAGTCCCATGCGAAGCCGGAGCTCAAGTTCGTCTTGTGACTTGTGGCCCGGCTTGTGCGAGCTGCTACAAGCTCGAGACATCCCAAATCAGAAATAATGGGGAACTAGTCTGCGACATGGCGGGCGCTTGGGCGCCAAGTCACCGTATCGCCAACCCTGCTGGGCAACGAGACAGAGAGTTCGCATTGTCTTCGGTTCACCTCCCGAAAAACCGCCGAGAGCTTATGAAAAATTTGTGAGACATGATAAAGAGAACTATGGTGACGAGCCGACCGCCTCACCGTACCGTTTGTACATGGTCTTGATTACAAGCCGGCACCATTGGCTCCTTTGCGTACTGTGCATTTCACTGTCCCAAACTAACTTGGGTGCTGAGGTATAAATCCGGTAAACCGGTAACATCGTGGTTCTGAGTGTGGGTTGTTACCCCCACGACCTCTAGTCATGGAAGCTTATTCCTTAGTCTGGACTTAGTTTCAACCGGGATGAGAGCTATTAGATATTATCGGGAACCAGAGTCTCCAATCTATCCCAAGTCAGCCGTCTTGTCAGAAAGTCGTGTGTTGTACGGAGTACTTTTTTGGTATTTAGTTTGAAGTTCAGGCCACTATAACAGGTATGGGTAGGTGTTTTGATTCTGGGCCTCTATGCAACACCATCCGCAGTTCGATGCGTAGGTATATCTAATGTGGGCTCAGTGCGAAACTGGTAAGCGTGATAAGCATTTTATCACTGGACGTAAAAGACCAGGGTACCTGCAGGATCTCAGTAGTCGGGGGGTAAATGGACGGCTCGCCAGCATCATCTTGCATGCCGTTATATTGCATACATAAAGTGCTGCCGATAATCATATACCTGCCTAGCTCAGCGGCAATGGCCAGAGGCGGGGAAGAGTTGACCTGTTATTTTCCGTTTCTTGGCTTTGGACGGGCTTGATCCTGTCAGCAATGCTCCATACACACTTCTGATCTGTTCGGAGCGCCAATTGATGCTGTGGCATGCTGGATTTATCCAATGATCTCTATTGCCTCCCCTCTTCATCCACGTGGTTGAGACGGCACCGGCTCAATCCCCTGGCTATCGATATGAAGGCTGGCGATAGGGTTTGGACCTGTAAGGATGTAAGGAGGATGTCGTATTGTGGTTGTCGGTGAAGGCAAGCGAACAATGCAACGTTCTTTGGCGAATTTGGAAATAGCCAAACGATGTCTGTCTGCTATGTGTTACCTGCTCACACTAATTAATTATTACCATTTGTCCGCTTGGGGAAGCTGATGGCGAGGGGTGCTCGTAGGATCAAAAATTTCCCGGACCAAGCCCCTGGGGATCGTATCCATTTTCGCGGTTCGACCCAGGACGTGATCGGCGTCGTTTGTGGCGCCTCAAGCTTCAGAGATTGAAGATCTAGAAGGGTTGCAATTGGAGCCGTGCCATTTATCCATATCCTTGGAGGTTCGCGTGGAGAGGGGAAGAGGCGTCAGCAGAGGAATTCGGCCTCATCTTTCGTCACTTAGCGATAGCCACTCAAGGCTCGGCCTGGAGAAGGGAGTAATATCAAGTGCTGTCACAAGACACTTTGCCCTGCGGCGGTTCGCGCCAATTCGAATCCTTTGTCGAGCGTACGCATTCATCGGGGATATTCCACCAATCTCATCGCCTTACGCCCAACTTGCAGGAAATAAATAATTCTAGCATCAGCCTTTCCGTAGGCTAAAATGAATGATGATGCTGCTGCTGCATACAGCGAACTTGTCCAGTTACCGCAAAACCACCGGGGTAACAATTGAAGTTCGACTTTCATAAAGCCAGCCTCGCTGTAGGAAATCCTGACGTTACATACGCTTTTCATAGCACACCATCGCGGTGGATGATTGTGTATCTAGGTAATTAGTTGTTAGCTAGGTATTCCCTGGGACACCACGCCTCGGGTCCGCTCTATCATCTAGGCTATATAGGCAGGGGTCCAGGACAAACGTGGGATGACAGGACTTTTGGTGTCCAAAGAGGGATGCCGAACGTCCAGGACGCTTAACAGACCAGGCTGCTGAAAATTGCACTAGTAGCGGCATGGGTTCATAGCTTCTGAGCGGGGCAGATGTGCGAGTCGGCGTAATATCACTTTCGTGTTAACTACACTGCACCATCTGCAGCATCATCCACGATAGGTGGCCCGTCCATGCATGATTGCAGTGCATTGAGCCATATAGCTGTTGCGTGGCCTGCTGTATTCATGCCCAGCTTCTGCCTACATGTAGGCAATTAACACCCTTCACAGGGCCCCCACGATTCGTTCATAAATAGTTACGAGCGGCCAGACGCAGATGGAGACAGAAGAGGCAACGATTCACGGTCTAGGTTACAGTTGTGATACGCCGTCAGCACTTTCGAGGCCGGGAAAAGTACTCTGCCTCTACCAAAGCTACATGAGCCTCGGTGGTACAAGGGCGATCTTGTGCTCTGCGAGAAATTGCTGGAATAAGGCCCAGAGGTGTCATCGCGGCATTGGTCCGATTCGCCCTGAATTAGCCGTCGTGAGAAGATCAATATTCTCCAAGTTGGTTTTCTTCATTGCTTCCTGGCAGAGTTCTTTTTGCCTTTTCCCAGGATCCAAGGTTGTGACAGACACACCAATCAAGGCCAAGATCGGGTGCAGGCTGGCAAAGCCCTTGGCGCCCACTCGCCCTTCGCACAGCTCCCAAATAGCGCGCGTAGATATCAAGACCCAGCCGCCAGTGCGGGCCGAGGCAAGCTCTAGCGTAGCAGTGTGCCTAGTGTTAGTTCTGCCCTCAATAACCGAGCCACACAGGCGGGACTCCCGGTGTGTGTGTTTAAAACTTTTACGTGGAACCAGAACGTGCTCCAACTGGTGGATGAGGTGATGAGGTGACGAGATGACAAGATGACTGGACCAAGCGCTGTTTGTAGGGGTCGAGAGAGAAGCGGCCTGAGCAGACAAACGTGCAGGCTCATGTACAGTAGATGCGATCGGACTATGAGTTGAGCGGCGCGTAAATGGCGTTCAACACCGCCAAAAACATGGAGAACCCTGTAGGTGCTACAGGTCTCAAGTCTCTCGACTGTTATCATGTAGGTACTCCGTACAGTACTTTATTAACGGGATGCTTCAATATTTCTTGAGATTAGGTGGAGTAGTCTGTACATTTTTTTAACACTGTAGGTATGCCTGTAGCAAGCTCTTACGTAGTACCTGGGTAGGTACTCCGTACATACATACATACGGCAATCCAGGACAAGGGCATAAGGAGCTTCAACCAATCCCCTCCTACAACCACGTCCGTGTTTGGAAGGAGTGGCCTAAATAAGGGCCTCTCAACCCACTTACAGCTAATAGTGCCTGTGCCTCCTGAGATCTCAAGTCCTTGATGTTTGTTATAACAAGAATCAAGCCGTCAATCTATGTAATCCTCGCTTTTATCTAGATAATGATGAAGATATACACATGTATCAAGTTTGGCATTCAGGTGATTTTATCTAAATCAAGCTTAAACAGTAGTTTTTTTATGTTGTTTTGTTCTTTAGTACATCTAATTACTCAGCCGAGAGTTGAAATGTAAACAACATAAAGACAAGACAGACGTAGCACAAGTGAATACTATTGCCAATAAGAATATTACAGCGGGTTGACTTACTACGCATAGTGTAAGTACTGATGTTTATCTATCTGACGCAATCAAACTGCATTTATGCGCAACAAGGTACCAGGCGCTAATTCTCTGAGCTTGTCAGTTCCTAATTTTCTCCCAAAATGCAAGAGACTTCAGAAGGGTCTTGATGTCGGCAGAGAAATTTCGAGCCTCATCACAACGTGATATGTGGGTATGGCGATATGAGGGTGGATAGATACTTACGAGGAGAAAAAAATTTAGACCTACGCAGATTGGGAGCTCTTAATCCTCTGATGACAAGCGAACCATTTGCATGCTAGAGGAACTATGGGTAATTACTTTGTGCGTGCGATGACCTGAGAACATGCGCGAGCATCATCGATACAATCTTCTCATTGAAAATTTTTATATTATTTTCCCCTTTGCCACCATTTCCTTCAGTTCCAGACCTTTCCCCGTTGACCCCCAACTAGCTGTTGAGCTATTCGAAGTTGTACTAGCCCCAGATTTGTTGCAGCCAACGAGCATCTATAAAACCACCCGTGCACAAGACTTTTTTTCATTCAGCCTCCCTCCCACAACCCTACAAAGTATGTACCAGTATTACAACGACCCACTACTTGAGATCATAGCAGACATCGAGGGCCAGGAAGCTTAAAATTTTTTCTCTTCTCTATTTTAGTATCCCATCTTACTCATCGGGAGCTCGGTTCTTAAGACCTTGTTATTGGCAGCGGGCAGCAGACGTGTGACTGAACACATCCCTCTGCTCCGTTTTCGGCTTTCTTTCTGACACAAACATCTTGCTGGACTGCTGTTGATCGTAGTAAATAGACCACATTTTGGTCAGTAAAATTTTATTTCGGATTTATTTATCTATAATAGAAGAGTCATCATGGGCCTAGCTCCTAGATAGGCTTCCGATTAACTCGGTGCTATTCTATCTGCCTGCTACTCCCTGTCTGGATGTACCTGATTAGTATGATCGCTTCCAGACCGCTGCCCCTCTCTCTGTGTTAACGCACAGTACCGATATAGCCTACCAAAGGCATACGCATAGTGAACGAAACATAGCGTAAAATACCTGTCTAGGTACAGTACAGTACTGTACCGCTGCTGCTACGGCACATACTTGCCTTTCGGCAATACCTACCTGGGTAACTTGCAAGTAGTATCTTTGTAGGTACATACCGTAGTCTACATGCCGCCAATAGTGCACATATTATGTACCCACCCGAGCTGCATGGATTCGCCATTTGCTGCACTACTACGGTACCTTCCTCGCTATCTGTGGTTCCAAAGCCCCGAGAACACCACCAGGCTAGCAAAAAGGTGGGTGACAACCTACAAGGTACCGTCCCTTCCTGTGTAGGGGTCCAGATACTGTAGTTGTATAATACCGTATTCTGCCCTCGCGGCCACGCTCTCCCTCCTCTCGCCCCTCATTCATCAACACAATACCGACCACAACTACTTTGGACCCTGCCTCCTTGCTGTTACTCTAGCTTCGTCTTGTGCTGCTCTCGGAACTGGATTGCGAACTCTGCAGGTTGTCTATGACGCATACCTCGCCAATTGTGTTCTAGCACAGTGTATTACCGCCATCTCTGCTGTCATTGTCCCACCGTCTCGCTCCGCAGTATCTTGCCCGCGCAATTGGCGTCCGCCTCCGTTGCCCCGGCCCTCACTTCTGAGCTCCCCAGGCCTAAACTTCGACTAGCAAGCGCCGGGCCTGAGCTACTCTCCGACCTCGACGAACACCGCATTTTGTGCTTGTTTGATCGGGCTTTGATCATACGTTTCTGTCTGAATCAGAAATACCCACGTGCCACGCTGATCCAACCACCCCGGACAGCGGGGCTCTATTATACCGCCATCTATCGTCATATCACGAAATTACGCGGTGATTGACAACTCATATCGCAGCATAATATATTATATCGCGGCATCCTCAACCTCTCCCTCTTCCGTGTGTTCTTATATTACCTATTCAATTCAGTGGTAATTCAATCGCATCGTCTCCCCTATCTCCAGCCTCCCGCGCTTGTGTACCCAGTGCGAACATTGAGGGCATCCATCGACTCGCCAACGATATTTCTAAGCAGTGTTGCCGATTGCGCAACTCTACCAATAACCTGGGGCATAATCAAGTCTTCGAATAGAAATCCAGGGAGCCGTCAGTATTGCCACGTGGATGAACAAGGCAGCGACCTGACCCCAGGAGAATTTTATCGCATTATTACCGGCGCATTCGCCATCCCGTCAACTTGACAATTGGTCAACGAGGTAGCAGTGTGAGCTCCAATTGTCAAGCTTGCCTCGACCGTGGCGGATCTTCAATTCTCGGAGCCCTTGAAATTCTTGCCAGACGCAGAGCCCTACCAAAGCACGGGACTAGAAACATCGCAGAGCTAGACTACCAACAAACTCAATGCATCACCACCGCAGGAAATCTGGCCATGTGTCCACTAATTCGTCCATGACTGATGTCCGCAAAGCTGCCAATGCTACTGATTCTTCTCGCTCCCGACGCCCACAGACCCTAACGAGGAAGTCAACTCCTCAGACGCTCCAGAAGTTAGGCAAGAACCCCAGAGATCGTGAAAGAGAATGGGAAGAAGAGCAATGGTCAGAAGATGAGCGGGAGAGCTTTCCGCAGTATTGGTGAGTTCTCGCGTTTTCGCCCTTTTCACTTATGTTTCTATGCTGTTTCTTTTCCCTTGTCTCGGAAAGGGAATGACTTCTTTCGGCTCCATCTGGGGTCGCGTGCTCACCCCAACGCACGAATTCTTCACAAACCTAATTCATGACCAAACACCCCTGTATAAGCTCGCCATTGTATGGTGTGCTGCTAATTGGCCGGCTTATACTATCTTTGTGCCGGGAAACTGCTTTGGCATCGATTAGCCTCCTTGTTTTGTTCCTGCGTCCTCGTGCGTCAATTTGTGTTGTACTAACTGAGCCATAGCATGACCTGTGAGAAGCAGTTCATTGCGCAAGATGAGAGGTGCCTATACTGCTCCGAGACGTAAGCCCTTCCCCCCTCCTGACAGTGTAGTGCAATCTACTTACTGTCTATACCAGTTGCCGGAGGCACGACCAAAATGCAACGATATCATCACACACATCAATGGGACCTTTTGGAGGCTACATCAACGGAAGCTTACCACTCTACACCTCTGGAAATCCAGAGCCTCGAGACATCATCCCTCGAGCGTCACCGTCTCGCCCTAGTTCCAACTACTTTTCACCACCCACTACTCCAACCAGCTCGCAGTATACTAGCGCCGTCTCAGCATTGAGGTCCCTAAGCCGACGCCCCCCAAGCCCACCATCACCAGTCTCAATGAGCACCACGATTTGGCCGTTTACGCGCAGCGCTGCCACTAGCCCCAGCTCTTCCTATACGCAACCTCCGGGCGCATATCCTTCGACATATGACGGCGGATATCCGACTTCTACGTACGGTCATACTGGTAGTGGCGTGATGACATCAGACAGGCCGCTACCAACGAGGAACCCTCCAGCCTACTCTCGCCCCAAGAGCATTGAGCTCGTGACTCCCATGATTAGCCGCTATTAGACGAGGGCGCGTGTTCCCGGCAACGAGCCCAGCTATTGTGGCATATTCACTACAGTATTGCGTTGGACCGGGCCAGGGCCTGCCGGGTAGTGTTGGACTCGATGCGTGCCTTCCCAGTCTAGCCTAGGTTGGGAGCTGGGCTCGAGTCCTTATCTTGGGACCCAACTTAAGACCCTTCTGCTGCGACAATGGCAGATGCGGGGTGTCGCTTCTATATCCTGAAATGGACTATTAGAGCTTCTATCCCCACGCTGTCAACAATCCCTAGCTGACAAGGGGTGCGGAACTGGTGACCACGCAAAAGTAGTCATATCTGCATCTAGCCTCGGCGTCCAAGAAATTGGAGCAAAGGATTCTGCAACTTGGCTGATGTGATCAAAGCTCCTGGCGCATTGCGCTCTCTATTGCTTCAGCACTATTTCAGCCAAGTCATGGTATCAAGTGCTGAGGTAGTCATTTCTCCATCATACAAACCGCGTTATATTATATAGTACGACAAGTTTTGCGATGTTTTTGGACTGATCATGAATTTTTTGCGACACTGATACCTCATCAACGTTTTCCCCACTCCTCATTTTCCTTTACTTTATGAAATTACCAAGTGCATTTAGAAAGCGTCGATATCAACAATGAACATGGGTGGCGCAAAAGGGATTTGGTCTGGAAGATGCATTGTGGGCGGAGGATACTCGCCCGCTGTTCCCTTTGTGGGGCTGTCATGACATTGGTCAATTGGTGGTTGTCTGGTTACTCCTCTGCATCGACTTTGGAGCATTTACAGAATATGGGGTTAGGCTGCAGAATTCATATAAACATGAGTGTTGTCTTGTCTAGACCAGATAACGATATAAAAACGAAGATGTAATCGCCTCTCCAGTCTGTCTACCAACTGCAATTTGTGTACCTACTTGTGTACGAAGTATGCCATGAACAATCCTCATAAGCCAACTCGAATCAATTACTTCCTCTATCAGGATTCTTGACATCTAGATGCCAGCCTACCCTTTATCTAAGCAACGAGACAGCGATAATAATATTGTGCTCGCTCGAAATACCGAGGGGTACGATGGTAGTAGCCTTCGACTATATACAGCATTTATACCTGTACTCGCTAATTACACAGAGCACACAGTAAGTGCCAAGACAAATGGAACAATGTGTCCGGACAATTCGGCCGTACAAATTGCGCTACGCAGCGCCGAGTCTTAGCATCACTAGGCAGCACTAAACAGAGATCAATTAATTACGGCGTACAGAGTCAAGGCTATCATAGGGATTAGGTAAAACAAACAAACAGGTAGGTCGTTAATTAGATGCCTTCAGGTAATTAGCGAGCTATGTAAATCGGGAAGTGGGCAGTGCCCTGCCCTGCTCTTCTCTTCCGATCTAACCGGCTGGGGCGGGGCAAACAAAAAGAAACAAAGTTAGATTTTCCGGGGTTCTTCGATTTTCTATTATCTGCATGGATAGGTATATGTACTGTATGTCTTGGTTTCAGTGGGGTTCCAAGGTTGGCTTTGACTTTTTTGACGCACCGTAGCGCAGGGAGTCGTCGCGTAGTAAGTATGGGGTAACGTAACCGACTTAACCTGGTCTAGGCGTAGTGTAACTTGTACAGTAAGTAGGTACTTGCAATGGTACCGTGCGTTCTGCGTTCTGTAGGGGACTTAAAGCTCAATTGGATACCTAACCTACATGTAGGTAGCCTACCGACCGCTATTTCTTACTCTGTAATTATGCGGAACAATGCGATCGGATCAAACGCGTCCTAAGTCCTTCTGTGTATGTACTCTGTATGTTTCGAAGTAATACTGCAATACTTCGCCAGGGTCCCGATTTGTCTCCGCTCTGCCATCAAGGTCCTTAGCTTAGCGCAGCATAGCATGGTGAGGCAGCGTAGCCTACCGGTATGGAACAAACTGCTTATCTACAATTACTGCACGTGGGAAACACTCGTTGCGTTAAGGGACAAAAGGGCTCGAAGGTTCGTGCCGCCTTTGCCTTTGTCTGCTTGTCATGACTACGTCAGCGACGCAAGGCACGGTAAGGTACCGGACACACGCCATAAGGCAAACAACAGGGGAATTCATAACTGAAAGAACTCTTTATGCTATTTTTCTTGTCTTACGTACATGCTTTGCCTTGCCTTGCCTTGGCTACCTGGTATGAATACCAAGCCTTACGTCATGTGATGGATGACTTCGCCAGTGGTTTAGCGGTGGGATAGCACGGGCGCGCTTTGACTAGATGATAGGTACTCTACGTAAATTTATGAATGCTATCATATTTTTTTTGTTTCCGCCCCGTGTGTGATTCGTCTCGAATGGGTATACAGATCGGATAACCTATCTAGTTGAGCGTGAGCATGAGCGTGCGCGTCGAGACTCTGTGCGCGGCCGCGGCGGATCAGCATCCTTGACAAGACAGCCTGGTCTGCTGGATGCCTACTTGCAAAGTACCTTGCCTAGTGCATTTACTTACAAGACTTAGCTGTCTGCTTACAAGGACGTGAATCCGCATCTCTCGGCCGATTTACTTCTTAGTGCGTGATTGGAAACATGGGGAAGAAACATGATTTTCTCGGCATCAGCTCCGGATCGTCAAATCCTTTTTGCCTTTTTTGCGCTGTGTTACGTAACCTGACTAGGAATTGCGTCTTCTCGCACTGGCGTTTAGGAGTTGCGGTGTGCGGAATTGGGAAATAGACTATAAGCCGTCTAATCTTCGTGCACTGAAAAGTGATTAGGAATTTTGATATACCCGCTGATGTAAATATGAAGTTGTTCATAGGTATTAGTTGTCAAGGTACATGCTGCAGGTGGAACAGTTGTCCTAGTACCCTTGTTTCAATTGAAGAAAAGAATGATACTTGCAATGCACTTGAAAAAGTATTGTGTCAGTATTGTATTGTTATTAACCTAGTCACTTCTGTTTCAATTAGAATTGATTTAGAGTTATTCAAGTTTCGTCAGATCGGAACGCTAGAGCTATTGTTTCGAACATCATTTGGAAGCATAGTCTCCCAATCTACTTAAATAGGATATTCGGTTTCACCACTGCCCAGAACCAGGTCTTCACCACTCAGATTCCTCAGCCCCATAGGCCGGGCCCTGAGGCTGGTTTTGTGGAATATTTAGATTCTGGCCGTATCCGTGAACCGGCCCCTGCGGGTTATTCCCCTGGTACCAGTTGCCCCGGCCGGCGCTTCCGGGCCCAGAAGGAGCCGTCGCAAAAGTCGACGGTGCCGGCCGGGTAGGAATCGGAGTGTTGTAGGGCCCGCCCACGCCATGTCCCACGCCATGTCCTTGCTCAGGCGGCCCAAAGTTCATCGGCCCCGGATATGCGCCCGGAAACTGAACTCCTTGAGCTGCAGGGTCGACAGCCGGGTTATTCGGCCCGCCGTAGGCCGGGTAGTTATAAGGATTTTGTTGCTGGTATTCTGCGGCACTAGCTGCAGCACCGGCCCCGGCGGCGGCGCCCGCGACACCGCTGTTGAATAGCTTCTGCTGGAATACATCGTTACGCTCTCCGAAGATCTGGGCTAGATCGGCATCGTTGAAACCTTTGGTCTCTTCGAGGTACTTGTTGAAAGCTGCGGTTGCGCTCTCCACCTTATTAAACTGCTTGGCGTCGAGGACGGGCGGTCTAAGTTCGGCATCCTTGTTCTTCTCCAGCTCCGTCCCGTGGTCGGTGTAGGCGTCGTGTCTAGCGAGTGACGAAGCTATCTGGAACGCGTTCCTGATTTGGCGGCCATTCCATCGTCCGCTAGTTTTGGTTTTCATACAGTGGTCTGCGGCAAACTTTACGATGGACTCGTAGCGGATATCAAGTAAAGGTTCATCCGTGAGGCGGGCGCGCTCTTCCTCAATCTCTCTCAGCTTGTTGATGTTCATCTTGAAAATCAAATCGATCTGTATCTCGTTGAGAGGCGGGTAGTATAGCGACATGTGGATGCGTGACTTGAAAGCCTCATCCAGCGTTCCAACCCGATTTGTAGTTAGGAAGAGAATTCCGTTGTAGTATTCGAGAGTGCGAAGAAACACTATTGCCGAATGAGCCGACGAATGGGTTAAACAGAGTAGGAAGTGAATACTTACCAGATACCAGAGCGTTCCTTTTCAGGTCGAATCGTGATCTCTGTGCAAGGAAAACATCGGCTTCGTCAAATAGAAGCACGCAATTCCACATGTGAGCTAGCCGAAAGATCTCTGTCAATGATCCTTCTACCTCCTTTGGGGTCAAGCCTAGGTCGCCACAAGTAATGGCGAAAAGGGGCTTGTGATTCTCCATCGCCACCGCCTCTGCCGTGGCCGTCTTCCCAACTCCAGGCACGCCGTGCAGCAGGATCACGAGGCCACGCCCCTTGCCCTGGATAATATCTTGGCTTTGGCTTCTGGCCCTGCTAACTCCAAAATACCTTCTCTCAAGCTTCTTCTTCGCAAAGTGCGACGATACGAGGCCCTCAACTATTGCTTTATACTTTTTATCTATGATAAGCGAGTCGAATACGTCGACCTTGGCGGAAGTAAGTTCGAGGTTATTGATGTCGACACATACAACTTTGCGATCCCTAAGTACGTAAGCAAACAGTCGTCGAGGAAGGAGGGCATAATGTTCAGGGTCCAACACAGTGGTAGACGATGCATTCGATCCCAGCGACCGTTTGCCACTGGCTCTGAGAAACCCATCCTTGTCCAGCCAGTCTTTTTGTTGCCACACTGCAACACTGTCGGTCGTCAGTTCAACCTCATTATCAGACTTGGATACCAGTTTCGATCTTTCTTCGTTCGACCAAATGAAGATCGGGAAATCATCTGCGACACGCGACCAAAAGTCCGGAACAATGTTGGATTCGTAAAACTCGGGCTTCCAGTGATTCATGTCGTGGAAGGCCTCAGTAAGATCGACAACGACATGGCTATCTATATATTCAGGCTGCAACCGCCTCTGCACGCCAAATGCATCCTCTTTACTTTCCATTGCCTTGCCATCCGGCGTTGATATAAGGGTCCATCCATCATAAGTCAAATGCTTAGTCTCCAGAAAGAGGTTAAATCTTTCCCCTTGAGCGGTCAATTCCTTGACGTGCGATTCCGAGTCCTCACCGTAGCGTATCGGGTAGCAAGGTAACTCGGTGATCTCCCGCTCGCCCGAATAGCATGGGATTGTGAAGCCATGACTTACTGCTCCATAAGAAATGCCGTCGTGATCGATGTAGTAGGCCCAAATGTCGAAACTGTCTCTGGTCGACCCGTCCTCCTCATCGTCATTCTTGATTTGTCTAGTCTTTGATTCAGAATCCAACTTCGGATACTCAAACGCGCCCCTCGGTGCGTATATGTTATAAACTCTCCATAGAGGCTGATACATCCCAGCAGTTCCTGTTGTCGTATTTAGCCTATGTCTGTAGTTCCTCCTAAGCTTCGTATCACTTACGGCCGGGCGCGACCGAAGTCATAGCATCAGAAATCCAAATTAGATCTCCTATGTTGAACAATAGCCAAAGATCGTCGAAGCGGACTTTTCTCCGAGCTGTGCCATCAAATAGCTTGGAGAGGGGAAGAATCTCATTGTTGATGAATTCGACATAGCATCGCATATCCCTAAGTGCCTCAACACTATCAGCGGTAGGATCGATGGGCTCCCCGTCATCGTCACTGTCATATACCCCATCCTTATCGACATTGTCGTTGCTTGCCTCTTTCTTGCCGGTCTTTGAACCGACCTGTTCATCCCGTTGTCGGCGTTCCTCATCGGCCCACTTGTTTTCGAGTTCTGCTAATGCCTGTTTCATCTTGTCGTGAAAATAGATCAAGACCTTGAACGGCCGGCGGAACGTTACCGGCGTAGAAGTGGGCCACGATGCGCCTACGGCTTTGGACAGGTGGTAAATGATAGGCCCCGACTGAATGCGCACCCGCTGAATCCAGCCACCCTCTTTCGGACGGATATTAGCTTTAGGGATCTGAACTTGGCCTCCTCCATGTTTACCGCCTCTTGTCTTGGCCCGCCGTGTCACCATCTCCTGACGGATATCATCCATCAGGTCTTCGCCGGCTACTAGTATATCCAGGATATAGATATCCTCGTCTTCTGAGAAACGGTTCTTGAAACCCTCGAAGTTGACTTTTCTGGGCTGAGGAATTGTTGGCTTCCGCTTTGGTGTTCTGTCCTCATCCACACTGTACCCGGAAACTTCGTCGGTTTCATTGGGCTTCTTTTTGGCATCATCGTTTGGCGGGGTGCTCGATTGCTTGAGCTTTCGAGCCCATCTATCAAGCTTCAAGGCCGAATGTAGCTTCTCTTCTTCTATGTCGCTAAGGTAGGTCACAGAGCCCGGAAGCGACCATGTTGAGTGCATCTGATCATGCTGCGATGTGTCGACACCGGACCCGGCCGCACTAGCTGATACACCCCCATCCGTGACGATTGACTGAGTTTCCTCGGCGGTAGCTCCAGCGGCAGGCCGAGGTTCGTGATCAGGCGGAATCATGGGGGACTTGTGCTTTCCCTCGCTCTCTAGGATCGGTGGCCCTTTAGTGGCGGCTACAGGATCGGCTGCTTTAATGTTCTGCTTAATGTTGTAACAAGGCTGAGAGAGTTAGCGCCGCATTCTTTCATTTCCGAAGTCCGGCGGCTTACGACTTACGCTGAAGTGCGGGGGCACTCTAAATCGAGAAGTCACGTAGCTTGATTCTGTCCAAACAGAATATATAGGTGAGAGATAAAATGATCAAGAACGATACGATGGACTAGACGCTAGGCTTCCGGGGACGAAGCTCGAGGTGTTAAGGTAGTACAGCGCTTAAGGATAAGGGCGCTGTAGAAACCTTGGAAAAGAAATTCATAGGGATCAACGAAGCGAAATATATGATTAGTGATATCCTGCCGCCTTGGAGCAGGCTCTTTGCATATGCGATACGACATCGTTCATTGGGCAGTGGGCCATTGTCACCGTACAATTGGTGCAACGCAGCAACACTACCCGAAAGACATGATTACAATATACAGGGATAGTAGCGAACCAACCGTATCATAGCTGAAATGGCCTGCATCTAGCAGCGCGTACGGAACGGTTTGGCCCCCAAAGACGCCGCCGATATGAGGGCCAGGCCAAGGACCCGTACTTTCTTCTTCCAGGGTTTGATACTTCAGCAAGCATCAGACAGGACATAATCCGGGCGTGCTGAAGAATTTTGATTCGCTAGGGCCTTGCCTCATTAGCTGGGTACTGTTGAAGTACTCGTGCAACCCCGGGCCTTCAAGTTTAAGCGTCCCCCCAAAACGACGTTGTTCGCGACCGCTATCATCATGTCCGGTATGGGTTTCGGATTTAAACAAAAGCAAAGGGTTCCTAGTCCCGCCCCTGAACCGGTGGTGCGTGAATGGTTGGATGCACAAGGGGCACAGATAGATAAGGCTCTAGGGAGACGCCAAAATGCTATTGGCGATCCCGGAGGCGACATAGAACCATCTCCAGAGCTTGATTCTTCGTCCCAAAGTTTGCGAGTAGCTCTAAAGCAGTACCAGCAACTCGATATCAATCCACGTCTCGAACTCGACATCGATAATTGCACTTGGGAGGATGTCTTTAGATGCATGGCGAATGCACAGGCCGATTATGAGAAGAAGGCAACAACATGGAGAGGATGCGTCCGAAAGTTGTTCAGAAAGGCTGGGGACGTCGCTGATGACGTCGATCCTTTGCTTAGCCTCATCCCTGACGAGTACGGCTTAGGGGTTCTCGCTGCCGGAATTTCACTCATCTTCATGGTGAGCCCAGGGTTCAAAGGGTTCTCCCATATTAAGCGGCAACTAACGTTTTCTAGCTTACCAAGACTGCCAGTCAGAACCGGGAAACAATATTGGCGGCCTTTGAGGAGATCCCGGCAATCGTGGCATCGGCACAGACGAAATTAAAGCTCGAGCCAAAGAACGAAGCGATAAAGGCTTGTGGCGAGAAACTCAATCTCACGATCCTTACGTCCATCTCAGAACTCGTTGGTTCCTTATTGCCTGAGAGGCACGGTGCGAGGACTCCTAGCTATCTTTATGTCCTGAAGAGATGAGCACTAACCCCAGTACTAGCGCGCAGTGTTCCCTATTTCTGGTCTAGACGTAGCCTATCTCAGAGCGGCATTGAGAGTGTGCTGACGAGGTTGCGAAACGATGCTGAAGAGCTCAAGGGCTTGGTACAGGATCTCTTAGACGCTGCAATCTTACAGACACGGGATGTAGTATTCAAGATCGAGGGTCAGGCGTCTGTGATTGTGGACGTAACATCTCAGATTAACGGTAAAACTGAGGACTTGAAAAAAGACGCCGCAACTATCATAAAGCAGAATTCAACCTTGGCGACCCAGAACTCGGATCTTAGCGATCGGGTGACGAGTCAGTTGGAGATCCTGGGGAGGCTGGAGGCTAACACGAAAAAAGAGAATCAAATCATGATGCGTATGCAGCGCAAGGATGAAGAGCGAGAGAATTCGCGAAATTTCATGGAGTCCGTGCTCCAGGAAGTCCTCACTGACAACCGACGAAAAGGTAATACGTGACAGCATCCCGGCCCAAGAGAAAACTGTGCTGTGTCGATACTCCGTACTGACCCAGCTCCTAGAGGAACAAATTCTTTACCTCAGCACTCAGCTGAGCATAGCGCGATCTCTAACGCCGATCCAGGGGCTGATGACCATCGACCAATTTCTCATCGCCATCAGCGCCGTCGACCATATCGAGCAATCGACTACGGATGCCGAGAAGATCCTCCAGCTTCGCAACAGTATCCACCCAGCCGCGGAAGCGGACGCCGTGTCACTTCTTCAGACAGCCGTGTTTCGCGATTGGCTCCTCCCGGGCCGCTCAGACGCTATGCTGATCGACGGCGCTGGCGGGGCGGTCGAATTCGTTGACCACGCCCAACGCGTCTCTGCGACGTCCATTATGTGCGCCTTACTTCTTTCCCAGCTGGTCCGTTCCCAGCCAGACTGTTTCAGGATCTACTTCTTCTGCGGCCTTCACTCATCCGAGAAAGACGCGTTGGGTGACGGGCCAAGGGGCCTTATGCGCGGCCTTCTCTGTGATCTCGCTAAGGAGGCCTACCGACGGCAGCTGCTTCGGCTTGATTTCATTGATGATAAGACGTACCGCGACGGCCTCCAACAGCAGAAGATTGGCTACTTCTGTCAGGCATTTTACCAAATCTTGCAGTACATGAACGTTGGCGCCGCGCTGGACATGCCCATCTACTGCGTTATAGATGGCATTGCGCAGTACGAAAAGCAGGAATGGCTCGAGGATCTTACCATTGTAATGGGCATGTTCCGGGCTATCGTTAATGATACGAAGCTCAAGCCGTGCTTCAAGTTGTTCCTGACCAGCTCACATCGAGTCCGTTACGTCACCGACATGATCAGCCTGCCGCCCAGCAAGCGGCTTGTCGCAAAGCCATCTATCATGGGGGAAAATCCACATGCGCAGCGCGGGTTACAGTCGAATGCAGAGCATGTTTTGCAGGCGCGGAGGCAGCAGATCATTGCTCAGAGGAGAGGACAGAGTCAGTATCAAGATGACCAATACTCAGTTGATGACTATGCGTGATGACCGTCTGTGTTCATTTTAGAAGTAGCATCAAGAAGCGGTCGCCTCTGAGCGAGCGACCTATTATTCGACCTTTATCTGCTCTTCGATGTTTACTAGTGCTTTGATTTTGATTTTGATTTTGAAGCTGTGATGGATTAAGTCGGTCGCGTACCTGAAACGTCCTACCAACCTACAAGTACCTAATGTAGGATTAGCTCCGACCTCCTAGCCAGGCCCCCTATTTTTAGACCCATTGACTCAGTAGATTCGTCTGTCACAGCAGCCCATTTAACGAGAGCCGAAACGAAGCTTGTAAAATAATGAGAGAGATTAAATCCTTAAATGACCGAATTTTTTTCTTCAAGAAAGTTTTCAGTGCTGATTTGGAGATGTTGAGAATACAAATGTACAATTGCTGTTATGATGTCCTAATAATTATTTAGTGTCCAAACCCGCATAGTTGTTGAGCCAGGATTAGTTCAGGGGTGTCTCGCCAGGCCCTTCGTGCTTGCACTTCTTGACATACTTCCACGTCCCAACACATTCTATTTTCCGATTTGTACTAACTACAGAAAATATCAAAATATTTCTATCATGAGTCCACATGTGAACACCTGGGAAGAACTCCTTTGGGCAGACGAAGAATTCGACGAGGATACAGGAGACTTCTTATACACTATGGTCGTAGCCGTGGAAGACGACATGCTATACTTCAGCTTGTTGGAAAAGCGGAAGACAGATCTTGCATTTCAAGAAATCACTGAATCTCTTACTCGGATCGCCGACGAGGAAATCTTTCCTCGATGGTCTCAAGATCTCGCCCTGACCAAACCCCCCGAGGAGATCTCACCAAATGTTTTCATCAAGCGGCCGAGGGTGGCGCTCTACGACATCTTTTCCAAGCATAAACAAGCACATCTCCTAGCTAAGGGGCTGGCAGAAGAGGCAGAAGCAATGGAAATACTCAGGAATCATCCTCACCCAAACATCGTTGGCTACCACGGTTGCCACGTGCGACGGGGCTATATCACTGGACTTGTGCTCGATCGACACCCCCATGATTTGAACAAGCATTTACAGAGCGGCCAGACTATTCATGACAAAAGGCTCTTCATAGAATCACTAACGGCGGCAATTGACCATCTACACTCTCTTGGATGGGCTCATAACGACCTGAACCCCTCAAATGTACTCGTAGCCGAGGACATGCGACCGATATTAATCGACTTCGGCTCGTCTCGTAGAATCGGAGACAAGCTGTCGACTAGTCGTGGGACTAAAGGGTGGATCGAATGCGAAATGAAAGACTACACGACATCTGAGACGCAACATGACCTCTGGGCTCTTGCTAAGCTTGCGACTTGGATTGACAATCCAACATTCGAAGAATGAATGACTGCCCTCCAGCTGCTTTTCGTAGCTGGGCATTAGGCGCTGTATTATCAGACGAATTAATACAATTATTCGTGATAATGCGCGACTTAAGCTGAGATGGAACGTTGCTGTCTTTTCACTAATACACACCAATTGTGCAAGATGTCGATACATGTTAGTCGCATCAGTTGTTACTAGTCTGCAGGACCCCAATGCATGTTGGCACAACAGCGAGCTAGCCTATGTGGTGACGATCCATAGACAGGGAGGCAGCTACTTAGACGCCCACTAAGATGCGATCCTGTCACGACCAAACGAGCTTTTTCATACTGCGATCTCAAATTTCTACCGCACAAGGAAAATACACTTTGACAATGAGTCAACTCTCCTGGGCTCAACAACTAATTGATAGCTTTTTCGCGGGCCGCTGCTTGCCGTCGCAGGCGGCATGTGATGAGATTGCGCTGTCTACTTCGGGCGCATCGACGGTCAGCCCCGTAGAGAGCCCAGGTTCACTAAGCTACACCGTCGTCTGCAGTGGGCTCCCTGGATCGCAGCCAGATAGAATTGTATCTTTTCGGGAACCGGGTAGCGAGCTCAATGAGGGAGTAGTGAAGTTGGCTAAAGGGATCCACGGCGACATGGTGCCCGAGGCGACCTATCATGGAACTGTGAAAGGAGCTGATCCACCGCTGTCTATCTGTTCCATGCCCCGTCTACTTGGGTCATCTTATATTGAAGTCATATCTTGTGAGATAAATATGAGTTCCAATGAGCAGGCTAAGCATACGATGTTTATCAAGCACCTAGCCAGGTAATTGTTCAAAGTGGGAGTCTATTTGGAAATCGTCTTGCTGACATTTTCAAGATATTTTGCGCGATGCTGGCTGAGTCCGCAATCGGTCGATGGCCAAGCCCAAGCAGAACAGTGTGGGATGGTACAGAGAAGAGTCGCGAGGCTTATGGAAGAGTTGCCGCCGTCCATCTTCTTGTATTCAGTAGTATCAAGGCTTACTGAACGTCTCCCTTCGCTATTCGGTCAGAATTACCGACAGGCCCTTACGCACAATGATTTCTCGGTCACGAATATTCTGGTTGACGAAGAAAGCTTCGAGATCACAGGCATTGTCGATTGGTCTTTAGCAAACGTTATGCCCTTCGGAATGGATCTAGATATTCTCTTCCTAGCCACGGGCTTCTTGGATCGCGATGGTTGGCATGATTATACATGCAAGAAGCTGCTACAAGATACCTTCTGGGAAGAATTTTGGCTGGTCTCCGGTATAGAGGGAGAAGAGCTTCGCAATGAAGCGCGGGCTCTGGCCGAAGATGCTGGTCACATTGGCGCAATCCTTAGGCTTGCATTCCGGCGTAACAGTGATGGATCGCCGTCTGAAGAAATTTTATTATCAGAAAGCAGGATGAAACAGCTGAGTGCATGGTTTAGCTAGTAAGTGTTACTTGTGCTAATACACAAGCTGCTGGCTAGCTTTCCTACTGGCCACTTATTGCGAGGGGCCTTCGGGCCCGTTACTGCTTAATAACCATGAGAACGGATGTTCGTACGCGGTGCCAATATCAATATTAATGTGAATGGTATCGTCTCTTGATTAGTTGTCAAAGACTTAGCAAGTGTAAAGATGCCATTATTGTAGCAGACAAGTTGAACATGTCAGATCACGAATCTGGAGTATACGGTAGCCTCCGAGAAGCTCAAGATTAAATAGGGGCTTGCATGCGAAGAAGCCCTTTCTGAAAACGCGACGTGAAAGATCACGTCCGGTTAACTCCAATGCCCTCGGAAACGACGCCAAACTCTTCATGTCCTCCCGAATATGTCACACGCCACTTCTTATTGGGAGCTCGAGGTCGAAGTTCGACCATAATGTCTTTATCCGGGATAGGAAAGCCTGCCTGTGCTGGAGAATTTTTACAGGTAGGCTCAGCCCATACACCAGTCTCAACTGGCACGACGTCAAATTGAAGCACCATCAATGCTGCGAGGGCGGTGATTTCGAAACTAGCAAAATGTCGGCCAGGGCAAAGAACGTGGCCGCCACCGAAACCGCGAAATGCATTCCGATTCGGTCCCCTTCCGCCAGGCTCTGGCTTGAGCGCGAAACGCATATAGTCGAAATCGCCAGCGTCACTGCCCCATGCTGGAATACTCGTATGCTGGACAGTTGCGGGAATCATAAGTATGCTTCCCTTTTTCAGAAGGATACGCCCATCTAAGAGCACGTCTTCAATGACTAGGCGTAGTCCGTAGTTGATGGCGCGGTAGCGCAGGGTCTCGTGAAAAGTGCTTTGAAGTACGGGGCAGTGTGTCCGGATGTTGGCCAAGTCAATAGAACAGACCATATCGCCGCTTTCTTCGCAACTCTCTCGTACCAAGGCCGAAAGCTCACCGTGGACCTCTTGCAGCACTTCGTTATCAGAGAAGAGGTGGAAAGAACCCAGAAGGCGCATGGGGTGGAGTTGCCTAAGACTGCGAATGTATTCCCGAGCTCGGTACGTGCTATATCATCTATAGCAAGACCAAATTGATCATGGTGGTGTTCGAATCGTTTGTGTATAAGTCCAGAGGCTGTCTTGTAACCACCCTGTCGCATGTACTCTATCAATGCGGCAGCAACGCGTTCGCGTGCACGAACGAGCTTAGGAAAAAGGAGCGTGGAAAATGGGAACATGGCAAGGGTTAAAAAGCCAGACTCAAAAGTTCTGATTAATATGTCAGCACCTGACAGAATTCAGAGATGAGAAGAATAAATAAGGAATTTACGAACTTCCATGCATTTATTACTTCAGCGTCTCTATAAGGATTTTGAGGCCCCCAGACTGCTTCTGTCGTCGCAGTGACCATGGCCTGCCGCGACTGCTCGCCCAGCCCTACTATGGATCTCCCTTTGGCTCTTAGCTTTTCTGTCTCTGTAGTAAAGGCTTTGATAGCAGCTTTGTTCATAGCGTCTAGGTCTTTCCCGGGAGCCATAGCCGGCATGATAAATCGGGGCCAGCTTACACTAAACCCGTGCTCGCTTGTGATGTTGTCACGCATTATCTTGACGGCCTCCATACTCATGCCAACGTGCCCGCCTGCATCTGCCACGATTGCCGCAAAGCTGATAATGCGCCATTGCTTTTGAAGTAAAGTGATTAGATCCGTAGAGTTTACGACATATATTCGGAAGAAGGGTAGGCGGAGTGTATATATGGGGAGCTTGTACGAGTCTCTGTTTCAGTGTGAACATCCGACCTCAAGGAAAGCAAGATGCAGGATTACATACCTAAGCTTTAGAAAGAACTTTGACTTCTCTCTGATCATCCCAATCAAAGGGCTGAAAAATGGCAGCCAATCCACGATATTGGGCGGCTCTCGCGCATCCTGCGTCACGTACAGGAGAAAGCGAAGGAAAAGGTAGCTGACGGCTAGCCCACCAAATACTATAGTCATAGTCAAAATCATGATATCTTGGGAATATCAACGGCGCAGAAGAATGAGAGTGTGTAATGCAGATATGAGGACGCGATTTGCTCCCTTGACGACGGCGATACTAGGTGCTATACAGTGACTTGAGAGTATCTAAAGGACAGGGAAAAGCGCACAATCAACTTCTTGTCTCAGCGCTCGTCATGTTTTCGCAAGAGAATTATCCAATTCCTCCCGCACACCGGTCCAAGGCGGGGTTGTACCATATGCAAGCCCCCTGGAAGCAACCATTATTGAGGTTGTATCCGATGTCCGCAGGCACTGTTTACGGCCGGATAGACATCGTTTATCCCCGCCTCATAGGTTCTCACCTCGGGAAGTGATGAAAATCAGGTCATCCTGACTTGGCCACAAGCTTTTCTCGTGAGCTTGGTCACGTGGGCGTTGGGTATTGTTGTCGCTGGCCCCTTTCGCTATTTGTCCATCATACGGAAGCAGCTCGATTTTCCCTCGGGACTCTTTCTGGGACCCTATCGGCACTCTACTCAATGCAACCAAGATAATTCAACAAGCAGATGTTGTTAACAGGCTGTCACATCTATATTCCTGCGAAACCCCTGAACGTAAGGGGCGGTGATCTACCCGATGACAACTCGCCAAGTTCTCTTGAAGCGACTGACACTCCAACTATCGTAAATCACAGTCAAGCCTTTAAGGCTCTACGTGTGTCGCCAGCTTACTATTATGTGTAAGATTAACCGAAGGTTCGTCCGTGCGGTAGAGGACTCCGATTAGTAAAATAGGATCAAAATTATCCTGTCGTACTTCTACTAGTCTTAAAGAGTATTCTGATCATTGGTATCGTGATTGCGCAAAATCGGCTTCGGGTCTTTGCCATACTTCGGGTACGACATGATCACCCCCCGCATCAGCGTATGTGTTCCCCCGGGCCCGTTCCCGGTTGGACGTTGCTAGACCGGTCGCGAAATACCGTACATGGTTACTCGGTTCGGTTCATGACTGACCCGATGGTTCACGGGATTAAGTAATTCGGGTTGACACGGGTTCTCACTCCTTGTGACTTCGCGGTTGGGATGCTGTCGCTCGTCCTAAGGCCACCCCTTGGCATTGTACCGCTTCTAAATCTATATGTAATACTAATAAGAGGCGATCATTTTTACAACACGATACGCTCATATTGTATCTGACACACTACCGCGCGAACGCGGGGGTCGATCTCGCGGTTCTATTACTTAGATAGAGGGTCATTACCAAAACTGGTAATTGGCCAATTGGGCATCGGAGTAATCGTCCCTCTCCAACAACACCCCATGGGCACCCGACGGCTTGACATTCCTTACCGAGCAGCAACTGAACAACGCAAATCATCACTTCATTTATTAAATTTTTTAATTGTCATAAGGAAGAACTTAGTGAACGATGACAAACACACGACAATCGGAAGACTTTCAGAGTCTCGCATACGATCCGCTCCAAGATGGCGAGATCAGACTCCTAAAGTTAAACCAGACTGAAAATGCCGTAGAAAATGATAGTATCATCGAGTGCACCATCGCCCACCATAGTCTCCATGAAGGGCCCGTATTCTCTGCTCTGTCGTATGTGTGGGGGAACGATGAAGCTGTCGTCCCGATCACTTTGAACGGCAAAGCTACGAAAGTCCGGCCAAATTTAGCGAGCTTCCTACGCCAGGCCCAACTTCAGCAAGATCCTCCCGCAGCAGACTCTGCTCTGGACGCTCAACATATTACAAAACATGTCCGCCAGGCAGACACTGCTCGGGCTCGTTTCGAGCCGTTCGTTACCAGGCCGAATATCTCATCCGCAGCCAGCCCACCCCAGGTGAAGAATACCCCGGTTGAGTATATATGGATTGACGCTCTGTGCATCGATCAAAGCAATGTACCGGAGCGGACGGCTCAGGTTGCTATGATGCGCGACATCTATGCTAAATCAAGCAGGTTTGTAGTCTACTCAACCCCTTTTAGCTTCCTTACTATGGTCACTTATTCTCGCTGTTTAGGATAATAATCTGGCTAGGGACGGCAGCCGATCGTAGCGATCGTGCTATGGATATGCTCAAAAGTGGCGAAAAGAAAGGCATTTTGCGCGAAAGAACCTCCTTGGCGGCCCTGATGCAGCGCCCGTATTGGACTAGGGCCTGGACGCAGCAGGAGGCCAGCACTCCCGACGTCCCCTGTGAGGTCTGGTGCGGCACGAAGAGACTCACGTACGAAGAATTTCGCCAGATGGACGACGTCTTCCAGGAATTTCACCGCCGCGACAATTACGGTCCACGCACAAATCATGCAGAGGAAGAGCTCCCTCACCCGGCTCTAGGGAAGATCGACAGCACAAAGGAGCTGCGGAGCACTAGGGACACGCGGGTGGCGTACAACAGGTCGAATACATACACGCGGCACTACCGCACGGAGCAGGCAGCGCAGTTCGGCAACCTGCTCGTGAAATACATGCACCTCGAGGCCACGGACATGCGGGATAGGGTATACGCCCTGCTGCCCGTCTATCAGGACCTCGAGCAGTCCCACGGATACCCGGTCGAGGTCGACTACACCGTGGCGGCGGGCGAAGTGTTCCGCCGCGCCATGGCGTGGGCCCTCGCCTTCGAGAAGGACTATCATCTCCTAATGTTCTGCTCCGCGGGAAGCCGAGCCGGCGCAGAGAGCTGGGTGGTCGGCTTCTCGAAACCCCCTGTCATGACGCCTAGGTTCGAAGATCGCATGTTCTACGGCAAGTTTGGTGCCGGGTATTGGGATCTCGTTCGTGGTGATTTTCGCCTGTTGGACGGGCTCTCAGGGGCGCAGCAGCGGCTGAGTGTGACTGGGGCTGAGATTGCTAGAATCACGGATACGTATGGGCCACCACTGAGAACGTATAACTGGCTAGCGCCCGGTGGTGGCGTTGACGTGGAGCAGGTGGCTGTGTGGTTGGAGGGCGCCGCGAGATTCGCTTTCCCTGACAAGATTGATACCCCGTACGTACGAGGAGGATCGACGGTCGCTGCCATGGACGGCATTCTGTCAACGGGTCTGTCGGCTATTTTACGTAAGACGACCTGGCCGTATCTTGATCTAATCGCGGGAAAAGGAGCTTCGTGTCTCCCTGGGAGTAGGGATGGCGCTTGGAGTGATATTCGGTGCGAAAATGGAGTGTTGTTCAGGACGGACGATGGGCATCTCGGGGCCGGGGACTCGGCACTCCAGACCGGAGATGTTGTCGTCGTCATCCTGGGCATACGGTTGCCGATGATATTGCGACCTGTTGGGGATATGTGGGAGATCATAGGATCATGCTTTGTCTCCGGTCGCATGGAATGGTGGGACAACAGCAAGATGTGGGAGAAAGATGGGGAGCAGAAAGTATTCCTTATATGCTGAAGAAGGTATTTCTCATAGATCATGCTCCTCGTAGACTAGAGAGAATCATTCATATACACGGAAATACACAGCAGGAGCCCTTCACCTGCACAGGCGATAATTAGATGCATAGTTCCTAGCCCGAGAATGCGGCAGTATGAGCTACAAGCCGACCTCAGGGTGCTTCGGTGGGAGGCCTAGAATCCTATCCACGTAGGGAGACCACCTCATATTATAGGTAAGTGATTACCTACCCAAAGGCAGATGAAGAAGATGAAGATAAAAAAACAATTAAGAAGGGACGAGCTTTTTCCGGTAAAAAAGAACACAGTCCACGAATGCCCCGGCGATAAAGACTCTCAAGGATATCTGTGATGACTCCAAAGCCGGTATCTTCCCAGCTATCAGAGACCAATGATCACAGACAGCAAGATGCTTAATGATGCCTTGCTACAAAGGCAAATGCAGATGAGATGGCGTAAGCTCGTATTCTCCCGAATTCGAACTACTTGGTGCGAAACTCGGCTAATGCACCGCAGGAACCCCTCATCGGGCTCACATGGATGATCGTACTCGCCCATGTCATATAGTATCAATGCCAAGTGTTTCCTTGCGCTCGTTTGATTCATCATTGAGTAATGCAGTAGTCATTGAGGTAACTGACTGCAAAATGTAAGCTGGCTTGCAACGTAATTGTATAAGAGTCTTGGCACTCCCGCTCTGGATAAAGCACAGCTACGTTCTTAGAAGATACGGCAAGGACTTCCGTTGTGTGTTCGAGAGTCTTTTGAATCTCTCAATAGATGAATCCGACATTCGCTCGGACCATGGGTAGACCGTTGAGTTTGTTTGCTCATAATTCTACTTGAGCACGTCTTCAGGCCGGCGGTGGCCCAATTTGTTACCTAGGTAAGTAGGTACCTAGTATGCACCAGGGCAGGATCATAGTATCGAGGCACCCCGCACAGCCTGCTTCTACATCACTCATCTGTATGATCGCTCGACCAATCGATCAATCTAATAGACAGGTAATTATGCATATCATATGATGACTGCGCCGCAAAGGGGTAGCATCCAGGCTCTCTCTATCCAATGGTGGTAGAGTTTGAAGCACATGGTATCATATAAGGAAGGTGTGGCAAGGCCGCACCATGCCAGCCCGTTAGGCAGTAATGGAGGAGTCGGAGCTACATGGACTGGCCTCTCTTCTATTTATTCTATATCGGCCCTCCGTGGATCAACGAGATCGTGCATTGTCGACTTTCAGGAGGTCCCGCCCGACCTACAAGCCGACAGAGGAAATTAGTACGAATAGATCGAAAGAGGTCTACCGAACCCCTCGCTCAAACCGACGCCGCGAATTCCCGATAAGCCCGAAATGTCGAAGCCAGGTCAAACTTATGGTGATTATACGGTGGGGTGGGTTTGTGCGCTACCAAAGGAGCGTGCGGCTGCAATGGCCATGCTGGATGAATCGCATGATGGCTTGCCCAGCAAACAAGGCGACAACAATGTATACAGCTTAGGGTCCATCGGCGGTCATAATGTTGTGATAGCTGGTCTTCCAAAGGGCATGATCGGCACAACCTCTGCAGCAGTTGTAGCGACTGATATGGTCCGCACGTTCCCATCTGTCAGATTCGGTTTAATGGTTGGCATAGGTGGTGGTATCCCTCCCGACGTTCAGCTTGGTGATATCGTAGTGAGTACACCTATTGGTACATATCCCGGAGTGGTACAATGGGACTTCGGCAAACAAGAGAAACAAGGCCGTTTTGTTCGAACCGGCTCATTGGACAAGCCTCCTCGCCTCCTGCTCACCGCCGCTGAGACTCTAGAGGCGAAACACATGATGATGAACAAGCCAAAGATTGATGAGTATCTGAACGATATGGTGAAGAGGTATCCTGCCATGGGACCGAAATTTCTAAGAAATGACTCATTCAAAGACGTGCGCTTCGAAGACGATTATGAACACAGAGACTCACCGGAAGGAGGAGAGGGAGGGGGGGGGAAGGGGGGAGATAACTCTTGCCAATATTGCGACAAGACCAAAGTTGTTGAAAGGGAGCCCAAAGGCAGGCTTATATATTACGGCCTGATTGCGTCTGGCAACATGGTTGTGAAAGACGCCGCTTTTCGAAATCAACTTTCAAAGTTTCTCAATAATCAAGTGCTTTGCGTTGAAATAGAGGCCGCTAGCTTGATGGACAACTTTCCATGTATCGTTATACGAGGTATCTGTAATTATGCCGACTCGTATAAGAACAAGATCTGGTAGGAACACGCAGTTGCGTTGGCTGCGGCGTATGCTAAGGAGCTTCTTGGCTGTATCCAGCCTAGTATTGTTATGGGGGAGCAGACCGCTAAAGACATACTTCGTAATAGTTAGTCGTCCTAGGACCTACGCTAGACTTGAATTGAGAGCATCTTTCCTAACCGATTTGGCAGTTGCTACTGATGTATCGATAATGAAAAATGACCTGGCGCACACAAGAACTCGTCTGGATAAAAAAGAAGAACTTGAGATCCTCGATTAGCTCTCGCCGATAAACTACGGGCTACAACAATCCGATAACTTCAGAAAACGGCAGCTTAAAACAGAGCAGTGGTTTATTAACTCTAAAAAGCTTCAGTGTTGGATACAAGAACCAAACAAAACGTTGTTCTGTCCAAGAATCCCAAGAGCCGGGAAAACAATTCTAATATCACTTGTTGTAAACTATCTCGAAGCAAGCTTCGGCGGCGAGGGTGCTGTCGTAATAACTTATGTCTACTGCAATTATAAGCGCCGAAGCGAGCAAACACTCGAGAGCTTGCTGTCTAGCTTGCTTAAACAGTTAGCCCAAAGTAGCCCTGCTCTACTACGAAGTCTAACAGAGCTCCACGATCAGCACTAATCAAAACGGACTAGGCCATCCTTTGACGAAATCTCCCACGCGATTGAATCTGTTATTACTCAATTTTCCAGAGTTTTCATCATTATAAATGCCTTTAACGAGTGCCAAGTTCAACATGGATACCGTAGCAAACTTCTGTCGGCAATTTTTAGTATCCAAGCGAACACAGGACTTAACTTTTTTACTACTTCTAAATCCATACCGGAAGTTACGGGATTTTTTAATAACAATTTGTAGTTAGAAATACGCGCGCCTGAAGATAATATCTACAAGTATTTGCAAGGTCGCTTACCCGAGCTCCCGAAATTTGTCACTAATCAGCCCGACTTTCGGAATAAGATTGCGACAAGGATAACGAAAACTGTCGATAGAATATATGTATAAGTCAAAAGGAGATAAAATAAGCTAATTTATATAAGTTCCTACTTGCGCAACTCTATTTTGATTCACTAATTAGCAAAGACACAAAAAAGGCCATACGAAAAACCTTGGACAAGTTAGCCACTAGGTCGAATAATCCTGACGCCTCTTATAACGCCGCTTACGAGACTGTTATAGAACGAATTAGTGGACAACTCACGGAGCAGGTGCAGCGTGCCAAACAAGTAATATCGTAGATAACATATGCGAAAAGACCGTTAAAAAAAAGAGAGCTCCAACATGCGCTGGCTGTAGAAATTAGCGAAACCACACTAGACGAAAACAATATTCCACAGATCGAAAACGTGATATCTGTATGTGCCGGATTGGTTACGGTTGACGATAAGAGTAATATCGTTCGGCTAGTTCACTACACAACACAAAACTACTTCATACAATCTCTTAACACTTGGTTCCCGGACGCACGGAATTACGTTACGAAAACATGCATTACTTACATCTCTTACAACTACTTCAAAGATGGAATTCCAACAACAAGCGAAAAGTATAAAGAACGGCTTAAAATACATGCTTTCTACAATTACTCTGCTTACAACTGGGGTTATCATGCCCGCGATACGTTGATGGATAATATGATTCTTTTTTTTGTTATATCCTTCTTCCAGCAGCCAAGGCAAGTCGCAGCATTATATCAGTCCCTCGCAATTATCGGTAATCGCTTATTTGCCGATTACCGTCAGCGGTTCCCAAGACGAGCGTCTGGTCTACATCTTACAGCGCATTTCGGCCTACACGAGGTAATGGCAACAATGTTTAAGCAGTACGACGTGAATATAAAGGATAGTAGAAGCAGGACGCCATTATCATGGGCAGCAGAAAAAGGACATGCAGCTGTAGTCAGGCTGCTGTTTGCTACCGAGAAAGTCGACCCTGATTTAGCAGACGAAGACGGCCAATCGCCACTATCGTGGGCTACAGTAGAAGGACACGAAACTGTAGTTAGACTGCTGCTTACCACCGGAAAAGTCGACCCTAATTGGACGGACAATATGGGCCGGACGCCACTATCGTTGGCAGCAGGACAAGGACATGACGCTATAGTTAGGCTGCTACTTGCTACCGAGAAAGTCGATCCTGATTTAACAGACAAAAGTGGCCGAACAGTACTATCGTGGGCTGCAACTAAAGGACGAGAGGCTGTAGTTAGGCTGCTGCTTGCTACTGGGAAATTCAACCCTGATTCAGTAGACGACACCGGGCAAACGCCACTATCATTCGCAGCATCTGCCGGACGAGAGGCTGTAGTTAAGCTGTTACTTGCTACCGGGAAAGTCGAGCCTGATTTAGCGGGTATTGATGGCCAAACGCCACTATGGTGGGCAGCATTTTACGGGCATGAGGCTATAGTTAGGCTTCTGCTTGCTACCGGAAAAGTGAACCCTGATGTTACGGATAAAGCTGGCTACACGCCACTATTGGTAGCAGCAAAAGAAGGACATGAAGCTATAGTTCAGCTGTTATGGACTGTCGGAAAAGCCAACCCTGATTTAGCAGACAAAGGCGGCCGAACGCCACTATGGTGGGCAGCAGCCAGGGGACGTGCGGCTGTAGTCAGGCTGCTGTTTGCTACCGGGAAAGTCGATCCGGATTCAATAGATAAGGAGGGCCAAACGCCACTATCGCAGGCCGCACGAGAAGGATACGAAAATGTAGCCAGGCTGCTGCTTACTACCGGAAAAATCGACCCTAATCTAACAAACAGATATAGCCAAACGCCACTATGGTGGGCAGTACATAACAAACATGAGGCTGTAGTTAAGCTGCTTCTTGCTACTGAAAAAGTCGACCCTAGTTTAGCAGACTACGAGGGCAATACACCGCTTTCGCTAGCAGAAGAGCGAGGCCTCAAAGCTGTGGTTCGGCTACTAAGGGAATGGAATGACCATCACACTACTATTCTTGCTGAAGGAGCTACACAGTAGCAAAACCCCTTCATACGGGACAGATGGGCTACGTGTGGTGGCCAGAGGCTCCCTCGCGTGTACTCAGATGAGGATCAGCCGAAGTTCGTGTCTAGTCGTTATGGTATATTTTGGGGGCTCGGGCACAATGTTCATAGAATATGCTATTCCATGATGATATACTCTCTTCTATTATAGCTATACCCGTCTTGAGTTGTGAGAGTATTGTATATGAATGATTCGGGAATAAGCGGCGCGTTAGTTATAGAGTCTAATATTCACATAATCTATTAATTATATGCTAAGGTAGGTAGGTAGGAGTGAGCTAGGTTAAGTGCTCATGGTTATCGACCGGGACGGTCCGCGGTTCTTAACTCATCTGCGGCTACTGGCGTGTACTGGGAGTTGCTCAAGTTGCTTTGCGGGTCGCGCGGGGGTCTAGTTGCGCTTCGTGTATGATCTACGAAAAGCTCATCTGCATTCGTACGGGGCAGGGCCGCTTTCGTTGTTTCTATCGCTGTCGATGTTGTAGTGCGCCACTGTCGACCCGACTATCCGAAGGATGTATAGGGAGTTGCAATTCAGAATTGGATATCATAAATACCAATAGGCAGTTAATCTCAATCAGAAAGTCGCCGTACACATCGAGAGAAGCTACACCAACTTCGCCGGCTGAGATCTCGAGATGGTTCTCTACAGTCCATCCGTATTTCAAGGTCTTCTCGTCCAGAAACGCAGAATATTTCCCGATGCCCGCGACCTGTTGCTGGGGAACACGCGATAAATGGTCATCGTCATTTCTTTATGCAGTGATACATACTCTTTTCGGCAAAAATCTCAGCAACTGTTAGTGCCATAGCAATAAGTCATTTCATATAAAAGTTAGATATATTACCTACCACTCGAGGGGTAGAAATGTCTGGTAGATATAAATCAACAGCAGACTTTGATTTACACTACCGTAGGTAATAGAGGACGGAGAGAGATGGGATGGAACTGTATTGACAGCTCCCCGTGCTGAATTGCGCTGAAAAGTTGATTAGGCGCGGTTTTGATAATTAGATGGCGGGAGATTGTCAGTACCTCTCCTGGTGCTTCAAAAGCAGCTGCCAATGCTGGGGTGGCGACTAAAATTGACTGGTATTCCTGGCAACGCTTTATCATACTTGCATACCAGTCAATTCTGGCTAGCACCCCTGCCGCCTGGCTCTTGTGGAAGGCCTGGGCGATCTAGGCGCACTAACCCTAATTTGTCGATTGCATTACAGCACCTACAGAAAAGTGTTAGGTCATACCATGAGCACGCCAACAAAAAAGATTCAACGCGACAACATTTGATAGCGGCAACTTACGCAACACCTGGATTCTGGTACTTAGAGCCATAGCCATGCGCATGGATCGCATGCGATAACCCGCGCATATCGATATCATGGGCCGGACCACCGGGCTCACCAGCACAGGACAAAATGGCGAATCTCGACGAGGAAGAACGAATGCGAGTCGATGGCGACGAAAACGATGCGTCATCATCTGAATCAAGCGATAGCGATAATGATTTGTCTGGCCACGAAGATGCCACAAAAATAGAGTGGTTGGCGACTGGTCGAGAAAAGCGATCGACGGCTGGTAATCGCATGAAATCGATGCTCGCCGCCGAAGAACCCGACGACGAACTCGAACTCCTCTTTGCCGAAGACGCCGACGATGCCGGCTTTACCGAAGTCGAAGATGATGGGTCCGATGCTCAGATGTCCTCTTCTGAGGACGAGGATGCGCAGGAAAATGCCGACGAGCTGGAGGGCGAGAAGGAGCTAGAGAAACAAGCACGCGAGAGCAGACAAGCCGCGCGCAAGCGCAAGGCCCAAGAGGCGATCCCGATCAAGTTTCGCAAGAAGGTTAAGATAGACACCTCCCAGACGCCCAGCGCGAGCGCCACACCCGCGCCCAAGCCACGGCCGAAGAAGAAATCCGAGAGAATTAGCTGGCTCCCCTCGCCGGCCGATATGCCTACGAGAGCCTCGAAGCGAGAGACTACAATGGCAGGCAAGGAACAACTGCACAAGCAGATGGCCGAGCGGGAGGTCAAGCGGCTGCAGCAGATCGAAGCTATGGAGCGGAAGGCGAAGAAGATGGAGGCCCTCAAGAAGCCGCCCATGACACAAGCCGAACGCCTTGCCGAGGCGGCCCTTGTAGAGAAAAGAAATGCGAAAAGTCTAAATCGCTGGGAAGAGGCCGAGAAGCAGCGTGAAGAGGAGCGAAAAGCCAAGCTGGCCGCCTTGAATAACCGGACCTTGGAAGGTCCCGTTGTGACGTTCTGGAGCGGTGTCGGAGAATGGATAGACGGCAAATTGAAGCATGTGGGCAAGATAGTCACTATTGAGGAGAAGCCCGCAAAGAAGAAGCGACAGTCCGTTATTGGGCCCGAAACGACAGTAGAGACCTCTGCTGAGCACAAGTCTGGCCAACTCGAGCCACACGGTTCTGAAAAGACGAATATTGCTGGTTCGGGTTCTGCGACCCTGAAGAAGTCCAAGGTAAACTCTGAAAAAGACGAGTTATCTACAGCGCCAAACGACGAGAATTTGACGGAAATGGACCGAGGGCGGGAAATGCAACCAGCACATGGACCGACTGGTTCCCCGGCCGCGCCTACAATACAGGATAGAGAGGCCTCAACCGCCCCGACGGATGATCAACAACCACCTGTTAATGCTTCCCAACCCCAAATATCATCACCAACGGATGTTAGGTCGGCGGACCTTAAACCCCCCGATCTTCAAACCGCTGGTAGCAACTTGTATACTGCTAGTGTGTTTGCGCCACCAATACAGGCATTGGCGATGCCTCCAGAGATGAAGGCACCCTCAAATAGTTTTTTGGCGCCTCCTATGGGCATCTCCGAAAACGGGTTGTCGGTACCCATGATTGGTTATCACCCGTCACTCAGCTCAGAGAGCGGTTCCAATATCCTGGCACCACCCAACCCGGCCCAAAGACAGTCACCGCTGTCGATGCCTCGGGCCAATATCCAGCCCCCTCCAGCGTTAACACCAACACCAACTCGGCCCACGCAAGCCACCCCAACACAAAATCCCAGGGCATCCCCAGCGCCAGTTGCCACTTCGGCCCTTCCTCATACGCGACCACTGTCGAAGATATCCTCAAATGCTCAAAAACTCACCAAGGTCAATACTCAGAAGCATGAGGCCAAGGAAGCTGTACCATCCCCACTCTCGCCATATGCCGCCGATGGGAAAGCTACACGGAATTGTATCATTCTACAGAATTTCAATGAAAACGCCATTAAGGACAAGACAGTCCAGACTCGCATTCTCTTTAACCGAGAAATGAACAAGTTGCCGAGTAAGTCATTGTACTTTACTTCTTATGATCTAAACATATACTGAACATTGAACAGGACAGGGGCCAGCCACTCGTTGTGTGATCACAAACCACCCAGCAAGGTACAGAGACCCTACAACGGGGCTACCGTATTATAATGCCTATGCTTTCAAACAAATACAGAAACTGTACAGTGGTGAGTACAAATGGAGTGATTTGATAGGTGCCTGGATGGGTAGCGGAGGCTCCTCCGCTGTGGGGGTCCCCGCGAGGTTCATGGATCCGGATGCTCCTGGGCCTCCGAAGGAGCAAGCCCCTCCAAAAGTCGATGACAAGGTCGAGAATTCAGATCAAGCTACAGAATTACAGGCGACGGATAGGAAGACTGCCCAAGCTTCAGTAACATCGATCCCGCAATCGAGCTCCGTTGCTGCTCCAATTGCGGCCAGCCAAACCGGTAACACCGGACAGGATGAAGCTACTCCCGCTTCCGTCCCAAGTGGACAAAATAGCAGCGCTCAGCCGTATGCCCAAACGACGGGGGCTACGTTTGCACTGCATCCAAATCAAATCTCTCCACTGGACACACCAGTGGCTAGCAATGCGCAATCACAAACTATAGGTGGCATAAGCAGTAATGGGCCAACAGACGTGATGAGCACACACCAAAAACTATCAACGGTACCTGCAGTGCCAGCAGATATCCCGATTACATCATCATCGTCTTCAATGGCAGCTCCTGCTACGGCGGTGAAGCAAGAACAGTGAACTGGCTGGAATTGGCCGAAATGCCTGAAAACTGGTACAGGGTATCTTTTGGATGCTGTCATTAGTTAGAGCTAGATGCACCAAATACCAAAATTCGAATGAATTGAACAAAAACAAAGAACAGCCCAAACGCCTATGCAATGCTTCATCCTCTACCGTATTTTCGTTCCCAGTACGTAGGGCCTCAGAACCGCGCTCATTGAAAAAACCCAGTCCTATAATCCGACCTAGTGTTTCCTCTTCTTCTTATTCTTGTCGCCGTATTTCGGGAAGACTATCTTGCTCGTCTTCCTGCGCTTCTCGACGCGGCCTTTCTTAGCGGCCCCCGACTTGCTCGATATGGTAGTGCTCTTCGCGGTGTCGATTTCCATAGGAACTATTACAGAACCAGAGTTAGTGTCAGAATTAGAATCTCGTAAGATTTTGTATCTATCTATATATCAGTAAACTTACTCTCATCAGCAACATCCTCACCCTCGCCCTCCGCATTGTCACTCTTATCGGCAGTAGTAGTGGTAGTGGCGTTGGCGGCGTCTGTATCGACGATCTCCATGGCTTCTTCACTCTCGGGCTTGAGCTTGGGCGCGGCGGCGAGCTCGAGGAGTTTCGCGGACAGGCGCGCGTTGCGCTCGGTCTCGACGGGCCCGAAGACGCGCGCCTTGAGACGCTGGTTGTTCGCTTTGCGCGAGCTGGCGCGGGAGCTCTTCGCCATTTTGGTGGGTTGTATGTATGAATTGGCGTGTGTGGTGGGTGAGAGCAATTGCGTGTTCGTTGGTTTGGTGCGTGACTTCTGTAATTTTCTTCGCTTCGGGAGGGACTTTCCGTTTTGGTCTGATCAGAAAAATCTGATATTTGCTTCGTAGGGCAGGTACTGTTTTAGGGTCTGATCAGAACGGCCTGATATCGCCAGTGGATTGGAGGTGGGTGGAAAAGATTCAAAGTTTTAGCGGGGCTTATCGAAGATCGCGGTCCCTAGTTTGCCCAGTACTGTACATTAGGCTGGCTCCACTGCTCCAGTAATTGGGGCTCCCCGGGAGGGAATTAGGCGGGGCCGTGGAGAGCGGCAGCCCAGACCCAGGTTAGGCAGGCGGTAAAACTTTCCATAACCACGGATCGACGACGAGGTCGAGGGCAAGAACGTCACGAAGCAACGCAGCCCGAGAGCTTAAACTTATCCCAATCATCTCCGCTCCTTAGTAACCATCTTCTTCACAAGAACAAATAAATGCGGTCTTATTTCTTCGAGCTTTGTTCACTGAAAGCAACAGCTCAGATTTAAAAGGTGGTCGCCTTACGCGCTTCTGACCCAGGCCTCATTTTAGACAACTCCTCCGTGCAGTCCTACCCTACCCTCCCCGAGTCTACAACGGCATCATCCCGCCACACCTTGAAGCATCTGCACATTCCTACAAAACTCTCCTTCAAGGCGAATCCTCCCGACGCAGCATTCATTCTTTTTCGATTCGAATACCACGCGCCCATCACCAATTCTTACGTCGCGCAAGACCAGACCATCCATTCAGCTCACATTCGACCAGCTAGGTACTTTATCGCGCACTACAGCGTGAGAGGACAGGGTGCCGCAGAAAACAGAGGTACGGCTCTCTGGAGCAAATCATCCCTTGCCTCACTGGCGCTGGTTTTGAGCCGCCTGCGTCCGAAGGCGGGTCTGCCACGAAACGCCAGGAGGCGCAGGCCCGAGCCCAATCACGCGCCTCCTCTATGAAGTTGGGACGGGCAGTAGCTGCCTCAGTCCGCCTACCCCTTCACACATGGCTTCCTCAAACTCGAACCCCGAAATCCGCCAGCTGGAACGCGGCCTTCAGGGCCTCTTAAACAAGCAACTGGTACAGATATGCTTGGCCAACAACATGAAAAGCGGCGGCGTCAAGGCCCAATTACAGAGCCGTATCAAGAATGGTAAGTTACCGTCGCACCCACCCACACCCCGTCATTTCTTCAGATCTTCTTCGGAACTCCTCGGCATCAAGTCCTGGTACCGTTTGGTCTCAAGTCGAATCGAACCGGGCCGAACCGGCCGGCCATCCGGCAGTTTCTGCAGACACCTCCTGGATGACGATGATCGCGCCGGCAAGCTGTCGGTTCTATGTTACTAGGTCCCATCCTCAGCCACTGCACAGTGCATTACGGGCACCGGCTACGATGCCGGATACTCCCTCGAAACATACGAGCAACCTCGCTGCCCGCGTTATCTTCCTGGCCGATACAACTTTCTATGCGACAGTGTCTGCCTTGCCACTGCCACCCCGTGCCCCTTTTCTCTTCTTTCTTTCCCCCTTTCATTGTTCCACCCCGTCGTCGTGCCTTGCCAGCTCAATCAACCCTAGCGCTTTTATTCTGACCCCTACGTGTCTACAGAGTTGATCAAACAGTATACAACCGATCCGGCTCGTTTTAGGGCAATCCAAGCAACCATCCAAAACGTAATTCGTGGTGGCGTTCCAAGTCACACCCCGCAGCCAAGCATGCCTGGGCCTTCGACGAACGGCAGCAGCAGCCTCGTTCATAATGGCCATGACGGACATAACCGCTTTGCCGCGGGAAAGCCTGCCTACACGCCGCCGGCTTACACGTTTCATGGAGCAAGCCATATGTCACATAACAATAATGGCAACACAAGCAGCGGCAATTCTGCCTACCCAAGGAACGGTCACTATCCTCCTCGGGAGTTTCGCTTCAAAGAGTCCCCTTTTTACTCAGTTGAATGGAGAATCGGCGACATCCGCACCTGTGACGGTAAGAGACCCGTCTTCACGTTATGCCGCTCGATATGCTTAACATGTCTAGTAGCCATGGCTCAGCACCGGAATACGATACACCTGCCCATACGCGCGAGCGATTACCCGAGCATGACCGTCCTTGCTCACGAAAAATCGTATCGTGTTATGCTGTTTTGCGCGGCTGATAACAACGGCGTTCAAGAGATAGCATTTCCACACCAAAGCGAATGCAAGGTCAACGGTGGAGAGATCAAAGCCAATCTCCGAGGTCTCAAGGGAAAGCCCGGCACAACACGTCCTGTGGACATTACGGACTCGCTGCGTATTAAGCCTGCTAACTACATGAATAACATCGAGTTCACATATGCCCTGACAGATAAGGTAAAGAAGCACGGCCTGCCCACCGCGGTATCAGTAAGCAATACAGCGGTGTCAGGCAACGAGTACCTAGTTTTGCACAATAGCTAATATGATGTGGACAGAAATTCTACCTCGCTGCGTATCTCTGCAAAGTGGTCACAGTTGATGAGCTTGTCACCAAGATTGGGAAAAAGATACCCAAAACTGAGGTTGTTCGAGAGCGTAGGTTGCACTACTCTATGATCTGTGCCTGAAACAGTGCTGACCTCTAGTAGTAAGCAAGAAGGCCAACGACCCTGATGTGGTAGCCACCTCAACCGTTTTGTCTCTGCAGTGTCCCCTTAGCTGCACAAGACTCAGAACACCATGCCGCAGCACCCACTGCAACCATGTGCAATGCTTCGATGCTAGCAGCTATCTGCAACTGCAGGAGCAAGGACCCCAATGGATCTGCCCTATATGCAACAAGTCAGCACCTTTCAACGATTTGGCCATCGATGAGTATGTGAAGGACATACTTCGAAACACAGATTCCGTCGAACAGGTGACCATCGAACCTGACGGCCAATGGACGACTCAGGCAGCCGAAGCCGCACCGAGGAAATCTCGAGCGTCCACTACTAAAGCAAGTGTCGACATCGATGATGACGTGTCCGTGGTCACGGATAATAACTATGGCATTGGAACATTTGGCGGCACGCCACACGCCTATAATACTCCGGCCCGAACCTTCATGGGCGGCGAAACACCCAGCTCCAGCTCAAGAGAACCATCAAGTGCCCCCAGGTCTACAGGGAAGAAACGGGCGGCTGAGGTGATCGACCTTACCCTCAGTAGCGATGAGGACGACGCGCCTATCGTCAGGCCATTCAAGAAACAAAATGTCGGGTCCAGCCTTGGACCATATCCTCATCATTTTCACAGCTAGCTATCTGCGGAGCAGTGAAGAAGCAGAACGAATCGCCATCCGATACGACACCGGAGAGCACGGCGACAGATGATGGCCAACGATGAAGTATCACGTGGTCATGTAGGTTAGATACTGGGCAGGTTTTTATTGTGCGCATCACCTTGCTTTTCTCGACGGCGTTAGAGGACTAAGCCCAAGGGCCAGGAAGGGAGGGTACATCTGCAGCATAATGTCGACTGCATTGAACACTCAGGGATTTCTAGGCGTTGGTAGCACATGACGCTTTGCATCTGAGAGCGAGGCAAAAGTCTGGATGGTTCGGACGACGGATTGGAGGACTGATTCCCTTCGTCAGATATATCGCACATTTGTTGTTCGGTTGCGCTGATTGAACATTGGCGCGCTCGTTGATACCCCTTAGGTTGGGTTAGGTGATGAGACCTAACGATATCGGTGTCTCCCACCTCGGTACTATGTACATGAACATGAACTGTCGAGCAATGGACCACTCGTGAGATGATGTCCCTGTTGTGTTCCGGATTTTGTGATAAGCTGCGTGTTGATGATTTGTTTGGGACGTGATCGTCGATTTGTTAACTGGAACCTGAGGCTTCAGTGTTCTTATGGGATACAACATGATGTGTTACCTAGGTCATTGCAGGATGATTTCATGAGCTCTATGATGCTGCTTTGCACGATATGATGATATAGCAAAAAGATTGCAATTTACACATTTTCGCAATTTATGGAAGCTGGGTTAATACATTAGGGTTGGAGTGGTCCCTTACGATTCCGATCTACTTTATCAAGTGGGCTATAAGGGTTGGCAATAATCCCCGGGTCTAGCAACTACATTTCCATGAATCGTCTCAATTCATATTTATGTAGGCCTTATGATAAAAGATTTCAAGTTATTGCCAATCATAGAATTGTCAGTCATGATATCATGCAGTTACAGGCCAGGCAGGTCGAGACGGCGGCCATAGGGACAGCGGGGCCAATCGATAAGCCGCATTTCCCCAGAGCTTCAACCCTGCAGGTGCACGCAACCCACCCGAGCTTCCGACCTCATTCGACCTTACGACCAACCCGAACGATAATAATAATTTCTAGATATACACTCGCAGCTCCAGCAATTAAAGCCGCTCACCGAAAAGAAAGTATCGTAAAATCCAATCGGGCAATACAAAACACGGCGAACATTCCGAGAGGCTACGTTATCATCCAACGAGTGCAATCGCATCCAGCGTCTAGAGTTCTCGGCCAATATCGCAACCGACTACTCTGGCCTTAGAGAGCCAGACTCACTGCGCTTCAGCACTCGAACGATAAATATCGACTGAGAAGCAATAAGCAACAATCTCCACGGAAAACGGCCGGCGAAAGTGAGAAAGGGAGGCAGAACGACCACCTACCTACCAGAGTAGAAGCACGACATCATCCACCACCACCGACTGCCTGAAAAAGCAAAACATACACCACACACATCCGACCCCAAAATGTCGTCCTTCGACCAGCCCCTACCGCCGTACAACGCCTCCGACCCCACCGCGACCTTCGTCGGGACATCGTGTCTCGACTTCCTGCTCATCGAGCTCGTACCCATGGCCTATCGGATCACGAACGAGCTCGAAGAAGCCACCGCCGGCGAGACCGGTGATAGCGATGACCACAGTAACGATAATGGTGGTGGTGGTGGTGGCAAGAAGAAAAATAACGAGGAGGTGGGATCCGTGAGTAGTACGGCTGCGGGCACTGTGAGCACGGCGGGGAGGAGGAGCAAGAGCAAGCTCGATGAGGATGAGGAGAGGGAGGCGGTGTTTTTTAGGCTTGAGGGACTGGGGTATCGTGTTGGGTTGGGGCTTGTGGAGCGGTACGTCTGCTTTTTCTTTCTCGCCGCCTCAAGTCGCCTCCAGTCGCACTTCTACACCTTACGGGATAAGGCCCCTCTCCAGATGGGGCCAACGTTCAGCTTTATTGTTATGTATAATGCTAACATTAAGCCAGCTTCTCGCGCGACCGCCCACGTTTCACAGACACACTGGATGCCATCAAGTTCGTATGCAAGGACCTCTGGATGCTAGTCTTCAAGAAACAGGTCGACAATCTCAAGACGAATCATCGCGGCGTTTATGTGCTGACTGATCACGCGTTCCGCCCGCTATCGCGCATGAGCGCTGATGCTGGGGGACAGGCGGTTTTGCGGGCGCAGCCGGTATGTTTCCAAGCATTCTGCGTCCCTTTTTCTCTTCCTTTTCCTTTTCCTCCACCTCTTTCCCTTTTCTTTCTTCTATTTCTTGGCCCTTCCCCGTCACCTTTCCTTGCTACTTGTGTGGGCATGTTGCAGCTATAGAATTATGGGATCTGACAAAATATAGTTCCTCTGGTTCCCCTGCGGGATCCTCCGCGGTGCTCTAGCGGCCATGGGCATCAGCGCCACAGTACAGGCCGAGACGACCGAGTTACCGGGTGCTGTCTTCCAGATCAAGACTGTGCCGACGGCTCCTAAGTGAGCATCTATCATAGCGGATGAGCCAACAAGCAAAAGGAGACATGAATAGAAAGCGAGAAGAATCTGTTCTACCTCGACAGAGACCCGCAATCCGCTTCGAAATAATGAAGCAAACTGAGACTACGGCTGCCAGAGCCCGAAAAAACGGGATCGAGGCATGAAAAAGCCCCTCCGTGTTTAGCTTCAATGATTTCTTATGAAAGAGAACCCCGAGCGAAACTATGCGAAGAGAGTGAAGAAGACCACGATCTACATATGCGGAATGAGAAGCTGATCACCCCGAGAGCGGCGAGCAGAATCAAGGGGGTATTACCAAGCCGACTAGAGTGGCTGAGTTGCAGCATAGGATCAGCACAAGAGCTACACAGAGCATATACCACGGCGTCGAAGAGCGCCTAAACTAAGGATGTTGATATAGAGATCTACGCGGCGCCGAGTAGCGTTCACGAGATACGCATGTATATAACCAAGCGGGAACGAATTAATCAATAAATTGATCAAATAAGACCGGTAGATATATTGTGCTCTTCGATACGTGCTATAGCTATGTATCACGCAATAGCCAGCCAGGTCAAGTCAAGATCGTGCCAAGTCTACCTATACCTCCAGCACACAATCAAGACTAATATCATAAAGCAAACCGGAAATTCCTATCGCAAGACAATACAGATCTTTCGACGGCTCAAGCCTCCTACTACGTTAGAACACACGAGGAGTAGAAACCCCCGATGAGAAGATGCCACGGTAAGTTCGTTGTTCTCATGCAAACTATCTATGCAGAGGTAGAGGGGGAGGTAAAAAGTAAGCTTAGCTACCCAATGAAGCGCTGTTGCAGGTGCAGTTCCCTGCAAGTGAGAACTTATTTATTTATATGTATTTGTATATACACATTCCGCGACACGACTTCCGCGTCATTATACACGTAGCCCCTCATAAAGTATGATAGTGTCTGCGTGCCTACTGCTTCCTCGCCTTCCTTTCTCTCCCACTCCTTGTCCATCGACATCTATTTACCTAAGGAGTGGTACCACTCACGATTTCGGGTGGCATCGAGAGCGAACCTTAAATTGGCAGGGGTGGAAGAGCCCACGAGAGTCTTAAATCGGTAGTCGAAGATAACAGCGCAAGTGCGCGTACTTGGAAATTGTCTGAACATTCGATAGGACAGGAAGTACAGTGGTCAGTCACTGGGAGGGCGTATTCTCAACTCTTCTTCACAACCTATAAATGGAAACACAAACGATCAGTCAGTAAAATCTGATCTCTCAATTGTGTGTGGTAGTTGTCTACGATCGCGCGACCGAATTTGTCTTTTTCCTTTTGTCTTTGCTTTAAATGCCTCATTTGCGTCTTTTTTCTTCATCCTTTTCTCCCTACAAACCACGCCAAAGGGATTTCATGGTTGACATTTTTGTACAACCCGTGGTGTTTTGTAGATCAGATGTAGTAATCCCCCCCATCTAAGCACGGACAAAGACAAATGAAACTCATATGTATAATTCAAAGGCCTGTATCATACGCCACGCAGCTGTACAACATTCCGGTTCATATCTCATAGCATCTAGGGAGGGGTGATTTACTTCTGAGGGGGGCTGTGGACAAATTTGATGCCCTTCTCGATGTTGTCTTTCAGTCCCTTGACGGCAGTCTCTACTAGGGCCTTCTCCTTATCGGTGATGCCCGCAAGCGGGTTGGAGGCCTTCTCAGCACCGTTGGGCTATAATTAGATGGCATTGTCAGCTGCGCACTTTATTTCCGATACATTTACAAGGGCATCAAAGGGTAAGCCACTTACACCAAGCTCAACGGGGACGGAGAAGAAGTCGAGGCCAGTGGCAGTCTTAACTTCCTCGCCGCCAGGGACACCAGATAGGTAGACGAAGCTGGGCTCAACTAGGCCCTTCTCGCCCTTGGCGGCCTTCAAAACCTTCTCGGCGAAGCTGTCTCGAGTTAGTTACGGTCAGGTTGCAAATAGAGAGAGCTTCTAGTCTTACCGGAAACCGGCGAAAGCCATGGACAGAGTGGCTGAACCGGCACCATCCTTGGCCTTGACGACCTCATCACCACCGAACTGGACCCGATTGACGAGGGCCTCGTACTTGTCATCCGGGATTGAGACGCTCGGGCTGACCTTGCTGAAGATGGGGACAATAGTCTCGCCAGAGTGACCACCGACAACGGGGACGGTCAGCTCGGAGCCAGTCTTCTTGCCGGCAATCTCAGCGACGAAGGTCTCAGCACGGACAATATCGAGGGTAGTGACACCAAAAAGCTTCTGGGGGTTGAAGACGCCCTTGGCCTTGAGGACCTCAGCGGCAATGGGCACAGTAGAGTTAACGGGATTCGAGATGACAAGGATGAAGGCCTTGGGAGCGACCTCAGCAGCAATCTCGATCAGTCCCTTGACAATGCCAGCGTTGATGTTGAACAGGTCGTCACGGGTCATGCCAGGTTTGCCTGTGTTTGTGTGAGCGATTTCGCAAGTTTCACGAGCCAAGCGGGGTCAGAACATACGAGGAATGCCGGCAGGGATGACAATAATGTCAGCATCCTTCATTGCGGCCTTTCCACCATCTTCCTTAGGCAGGTAGCCGGTCACTTTCTGCAGCTTGGTTTAGAGACAGCCATTCTAAAAGTTCGTTCATGAGCGGGTATGTGCTTACGGCAGTAGATGAGATGTGGGACAAGTCGGTAGCGACACCGGGGGTGTTGACGACATCATACAGGGCGAGCTCGTCAACGTAAGGGCTCAGCTTGAGAAGCAGCGAGAGCGGCTAATGACCTCATACGTTAGCTTTCTTTGTGAACGAGAATGTTGCATCGAGATGATTCACGAACCTGGCCAATACCGCCAGAGGCGCCGGCAACGACTATTTGATCACTGTATCAGCTAGACTTGCTTTGTAGGGGATTCACCCAGTAGGTTTCTCACCAGCTTTAACCATCTTGACTGTTTTGTTGAGTGGGGTGATTGAGTCGGAGGTGGAGAGACAGACTATGAATGGCGGGGTTAGCAATCGACGCGATAGCTATCGAGCTTCGGTGTTGTCTGGTGCAGGCGAGAACGGAGTGAACATGTTGGGGACGATGCAGTTAACAAAAAGAAGAGAGTCTCTAGAACTCAATCCGAGCGAGTTTCAAGACCGAGCATACGTACTTTTCTTCGTTTATGCTTTCAATGGGACGAGGGAACCTGGGTGGAAAAAGGGTCGGGTCAGGTCGAAGGGGAGCACTTAGTCTAGTAGTTATGCGCGAATAATTGCGGGGTTATTAAATTGTCGCTCTCACCCCGCCAGGTCACGTCCCGGGTCTGCCTACCCACTACGTAGAGGCGGTTGGACGGAGCCCCTCCCTGTCAAGCTCGTCCTGCAGCCGTAGCCCCCTGGCCCGTGTTTCGCGAAAGATCCAGGAAGGTAGGTACATGCAGGTTAGTGGGGGACCGGTGCGATGCAAACGTACCCGGTACTAGAGAGCAGGTGGCCCCAATGAGTTGTTTCCCAACGTACCAGCAGAAACTAGAACACGCCACTACCTAGGCTCAGGTACCTGAGCTAGACCGAATCCAGACAGATACAGAGAAGGCACTTTGTAAGCCGCTCAAGCACAGCCGATTGCAATGGACGACCACGGCGGAAGTTAGGCTATCGTCTCCATAGGCGACGATATTATTCAGGGGTCGATTCGGCATCCAGCTGGGCACATGCTAATGAGCTAATCAGTTCCGAGTACTACCCACGTTACTCTCCGGCTACTCTTCTTATTGCCCCTCGGCTCGTCTACAACATCGGGCCGGCTCGGATTACTGAGTATCAATAGCCTGTTTGCGCCATCAAAACGGTCTAATTCTCCAACAACCCTCTCATTTGCACCTACGCTGACGACCGCTCGGTGAACGCATGCTTATCAACTTTGAGACAGACCATTTCTGTGGAGCCGGGTCGGCTGTTCCCAGAGCCGTCACTTTCCGGTCGGCATCTCCTCCATGTTAAATTGTCAAATCGGCGCTTGGAGAACCTCCATCACTGACGCAGAGAGAAAGCAGGATGCTAATAAAGAGGCCCGTAGTTTGTAGTTTGAATCTTTTTTTGTGATTTCGACTGCCAGTAGCACGAAAGCAGAGATGACGCCTACTATCCGTCGGCCGACCTAGCCCGGTCCAGCCTTAAAACCCATGTTTTACCGTGCCCTGTAAACCGGAGCCCCTATCTCCTTCTTCACTCTCCCCATACCGACTGGTTCTTCTATTCGGCGGCCTTCTTAGCCTTGGAGCCACGGAGCTTGGTCTCGGGCGTAGGCTTGGTGTCCTTGTAGGAGTGGCGGATAGCGGAGGCACGGGCGACGGCGGCTTCGCGGAGATCGGCACGGTAACCGTTCTTGGCAGCCTGGTTGGCAACGGCGACGTAGGTCCTACAAAACGACGAACACATCAATATGAATTGCTTCTCATATAGAGCGCAATACTTCCGCCGCATGTAGAAGGTGGATACAGGAGTACTGACTTCCGCGAAGACTTGCCGCCGCTGTAAGTGGTCTCGGTGACGGACTTGGCGGGCTTCTGCGAGGCCTCGGACTTCTTGCTCAGAACCTTAACACCACCCTTCTCGGCGGGAGCAACACCAATGGCCTATGATAATTCCCAGTGTGAGCCTCGAACTTCATCCATCGAATCGTATCGCTCGTGGCGGCTGGTATATCGTTCGTACCTTCTCATTCACGAAACCGGCCCACTAGAACTTCGCATTAGCCACTATCCACACGGAGAAAGAAATTTAGAGAAATTCCTAAAATCCTCACCTTGCGCGCATTCTTGTTGGTCAGGTTCAGGGGATCCCGGGACAGCTGAACACCACCAGAAGACTTGCGCTTGACGAGGTAGGAGTTGTTACCGCCTGTAAAGATCCGCAAAAGATTAATTGGTGTCCTTGAAAAATTCAACATTGCCGAGCAGGGGAACGAGGACAAAACTCACGAACAATCTCCCAGATCAAATCTGAAGAAACCTGAGCAGGCATTGTGATATGATTGATTTTCGAGCTTCGGAGAGGCGATATTGTCGGAATTGAGCTGTCTGCTGGATGCTGTTGCGTCTGATTTCGTCTGCTATCCAGACCAAAGTTGGATGGTGCGGATGTCGCTTAAATCGCCCGATTCGCACTAGCCTATATCTTTAATTGCAAAAGAACGCGAACACGCATACCTACGCTCAAAGGTTCCACCAGGAGTGCACAGACCACCTTCATTGGGCATCTGCCGGTATTACCTAATTCGGTCTAATTAGGTACGTACCCCCCTGCCGAACTGACTGGCTGACAACAGGGCGACGCAGCCGGACGTGAGACTTCGGTCATCGTCTCAGCTTGCGACAACTGCTTTGAGGCCTCACCAAGTCGTAGCCCGACACAAACAAACTGCAGATGGCCTAAGCAATACCATACCTCTCCTTGACAACTCATAATACTTTCGTCTGTCTTGATATTATAATTCCTATCAACCAACCGATTCTCCTTCATTCTCGAACTCCGACGCCGCCTACCGAAGCCTGTCTCACCTTTCTAATACGAGCATTCGGCATCTCTAAACTCCACCGGTCTTGTCTCACCAAGACCATCCATCCAAGAACCAACACCCAGCGCATCTTCCGCCTCAAAAAAGAAACCGCAACGATGTACTACCTGCTCTCCTTCCTAACGCTCACGGTCCTCATCACCGGCACCGTGCTCTACCTAACCCGACACTCCTGGCTCCACCATCTACCCGCACTCCCAGGGTCCTCGTACCTGTATTCGCGCCTGCCGAGCAGCTTCACGGGTGACATGGAAGCGGGGCTGACGAGCGACGCCTTCGACCTGAGCACGAACGTCGACGCGGGAGATGGCCGCGCTGGGCTGGACGACGTCGCGAAGCGCGAGATTTTGAAAATCATGAAGAAGCGCCGGTTGAGATTCGATGAGGCCAGGAGGGAGTATATGCAGCAGCGCTTTCAGGCGAATGGCATTGCTGCGGATGGACGGCCGAGGGATCCGAAGTTTGTTAGCTTTTCGTGAAGGGGGGCGTTATGATGGGTGGTGGTGGATGACGACTATTGTATCGGGATGGACGAGGAGTCTACGCGCGCGGGGCGCGAAGAGGGGCTTGCGTCTGTAATGACATACTTGGATGGGTTCCGGATAGGAGGCCCGCTGTGCGATATCACATTTCACCCCTACGCGAGGGCATTCGCGGTTTCATTATTGTTTGGCAGAGGCGTTGGGGATTAATATGGGTTTGAAGCGTGTTCATATTAGGATCGAAGTGATATCAGGTGCTGCGCTTCGCGGCTGAGGAGAAGCGGTGTTTTCAAGGGTATATCATTGCTATCATTCAGCAGAAATATGACTATTGCATTTCTTTTTTGTCATTGTACATGAAAAGAGGGCTTGCTATCGTTCAAGAGAATATAAGGCTCCCGCATCTATACAACCTGTCCGATCCAGCACACAAGAGAATGGTATACCAGGACCTATTTGGTCGGAGCTCAAGTGTCAACCGGAGATCCATATAATTGGCAGACTATTTTACAGCTTTACGCCATCCGTGTTGAGCATTTGGAACCATATATTGGTCACTAATCATACTACGAACGCGTCTTAATGCACATATGATGAAATATCGAAATCATTAATGTCTATTCATCATATTACGTCTCGGGGCATCGCCATGCTGGGCATATTGCCATGTTCTAATTCTATCCTCATACAACCACGCCGTCCACCTCTATGCGGGCGGTTTGTGTGGATAGATGGGTCTGGTGGACCCCGTTCTTTTCTCGTCTCAAAATTGTACACTATTCTCGCTCTCCCGAGAATTGTACATAAACCCCGGGATTTAGAACATCTAGTCCGGGGTTCTCTATGGTTTAATTATTACATCGTTTCGAGTGATCGTACCCCTGCGCTGCTGGTGATCAACAATGCTCGTCTTCTTTTTTAGTGTATGCGTATGATACACAGGACCGCCCGTGGCTAAAGTTTCACAGATCGCGGATTGGACAGTGCCGCCCATCTACCGGCTTTTCTTCGACTCGCTGGCATCATAGACGCGGTCGTCGGTGCCCTCGACTTCCTTAGTCATGCGCTCGACGCCGGCGACCTGCTGCCTCCACTGGGCCTCGCTCATCTTCTTCTCCTTGTCGAAGAGGTCGGCGTCGGGCTGGCGGTAGGAGCCGCCGATGCGGTCCCAGAGGGTGGTGTACTGGCCGTAGTTGTAGTTGAAGTAGAGGTGGTGCATGGTGTGGCAGGCGGCGCCGTTGATGACGGGGCTGTCGGCGACGTACTCGCCGTCGTGGATCATGATGGTCCAGAAGTTGACGAAGACGAACAGCGCCACGGACGCGTACTTGTTAAGCGGGAACAGGATCGGGTACAGATGGTAGGGGAACGACTGCGAGAAGCCGTCGATCGGGTGGAAGGCGTGCGAGGCGAACGGCGTCGGCATGATCCACTTGTGGTGCGGCTTGTGCAGGTGCTTGTAGATGAGCGGGTGGTGCAGCCCGCGGTGGATCAGGTAGATGAGCGCGTCCGTGAAGATGAGGAAGCACGGGAACTGCAGGATCTCGTACCACATCCCGGGTCCGTCTGCCGGCGTGTCGTAGAGCTTGGTGTATCCGCGAACCTCGAGCAGCCAGAAGATGGTGGTGAGCAGGGCCATGCCGGGGAACGACTCGATCGATTGCCTGATCTCCATGGAAATCTGGTTCTTGAGGTACTTGGGATGGGTCTTGGTGTTCTTGTCGAACACGAGCCAGTAGGAGAGAGAGGCGAAAATGAAGTAGAGCAGACAGCCGAATATTCTATGGCCAGGTTAGCAAAAGCTGTTCCATTCCTGTAGCTGAGCCTCGTGAGGGAGCGTAGGTCACGTACACAGTGATCGTCCACAGTGATATGGCTTGGCGGAAGATGTTATCTCTGTCCCACGCGCTCATGAAGGCATATTGACTCGGCTCAAATTCGATATATGCAGACGCAGGCTTGTACTGCCACGAGGAGGTGGTCGTGTTGAGAACATCGAAGTAGCTGGACGCGATCGACCGCGCTGGATGTGCGTGGGCGAAGACATAATCGCCCAGATACGTGTCCCAGACCTCGAGAATAACGTCCATCTTGGCGGCGATTGTCGAGACTCAATGGAGAAACCTAATGAACACACCAAGTGTACTGACCTAAAAAAACGAAGGACAGTACACCTGGTCGCGATAGAGTCGAAATTGGGCAAAGCGATAGATTATTAGTTGGCGGATCAGATGCAATCCTAGCTACCAGTAGCTATGCGTAGGTTTGGCTTTATTGGCAGAGCTGTGGCCAGTGAGTTCTAATAATGTGCAGGCAACTCTTGACACTCGCTTCTGGCTTCGGATCTAATAAACAAGTACGAAGTAATTATTAGGGAGACATCATTCGGGAGTGCGACCCAACCGCGAAGATAAATACCAAACGCTAGTGTCTTAAGGCGAATTACACAACTTAATTGAGTTTCTCCACCTAGCCGGACCCCTGAGAGACTGTCCGTATAAGGGTGGTGCGGTGAAGGTCATAATAGGGAGGCACCTACCCTTTCCCCATGCTGTTAATCGACAGACACATACTCCGTAGGTACCTACTCTACCTTATCTTAGGCAGGTAATACCGAACCGACGTAAATCTACATCTACCTAGATGTTGCTTGATAGTGATGACTCAATAGTGGTACGATGATGATTGATAGAATGTTCGTGTTCGCATTCGCAGCTGAATTTGTACGATCACACAATTCGATCTGGGTTGAACCGGTTTGCGTCAATCCCCATTTCTGTCGGGTCGCCAGTAGTTCCGTAAAAGCAGCTCCTGTGGCAATTAAAGCTCCCGATTGGTCGCACTGCCAATCGCACCATTGGGAATTGAAGATCCCGGCCGATAATCCCCTGATCAAGCTCCCTCCAATCAAATCGCTCCGTAAACAGACGGTCATGTCTATCATAGCACCCGTTTTCGTATTCGTATCGAAGCTCTCAAAGACTTCTAGATCAGCCAAACTCCAGTGAAAATTGCTAGTAAGGTTACAATAGACACACGTCAAATATCTTGCCACCGTCTTGTTCTTAATAGTAGACTTAGTGGCCGAATCGCAAGATTCTTTCAATCATCTGTTTATCACGCGGCGCATGCCGTCGCAAGAATTAACTGGATCACAAGCCTACCCTGCGGATAGTATGCCGCATCTCTATTCTCTACCCAACATCGCATTCTTACCTCAATCCCAATAAGTTGTTTTGTCTCCCAAGCAGGTCTTCGTAATGTTCATTCCAGGGAAAACGCAACGTATGGTACGGGAATTCGAATTCGATTCTTACGGGAACATTACCGCAAGGAGCATAACAGTATATGCAACCATCATCGACTGTCAAGTTGCTTCGCATTGCTAATAGGTTCAACCGCCTACGGTCGTGTACCCTCGGAACTATCACATCCGGTATACTTGGCATGTGATGACCGGCTCAGCCTTTCCGTCGTGATACGAATAATCGAAAGCGGCTTCACGGCGCCAATGCCATGATCGACTTGTGCTACGTTAAATGCTTCTGTTGTGCACCTCCAAGTAGAGGGGTCTAATAGTCATACTTTGTACGCGTTCGATCTTAGCGAGGCGAGAGGTTCCTATCAGTGAACGCCCCGATCGCTATGTGAAATTCAACTCCATTGCGCAAGTCTGTAGTTGTCGAAAGATAGCCTGGTTGAGCTTCGATTTAGCCATTTATTCGTCGGATATGAGTTGCTGTCAGTTAATGGGTCATATTTATCTCAGTATCGAAATTTCCCACTTACGCACTTTTAAGCCTAGATGCTTTGTCCTTTCGACGCGCGAAAGGCTTCCTACCACCATAATTAGAAAGGTATTAGGCGTTCATACGGCAAATTTGTCATATTGTGAGCGGCAGTACATGATATCAAGTTGAACCAGCAATAAGGTGAACGACATGACAGAACATATCTCGGGGTCTTCATAGTCAGTATATGAAGCCAAGATTTAAGCTCAGCATTTCACATCTGAAGCCCAAACCAGAAGCCGCTTGCCAGCTGATCCATGGTTCACAGAAGCTCAACTCAGGTCTCGGAGAATTAAATCCTGGAGTTGAACGAGAGAACTGCGAAATATATGAAGCCGGGTGATAAAGTGCTAAGCTGAAACACGCAGGGCCAGTAAGTGATATATATCAATTGTTTAGAAATGCATAATGTTGTAGCATGGGACTTCGAAACACCGACCTTGGCAACTTCAAAAGAGACGCCATAGGGTTAGCGAGTTATTCATTCTGAACAGAGCGGGAAAGAGGCTTGCACGGGCTTGCACTATAAGTCAAATGAATCTTCAAAATAGATACAACACGTGATGGGTGCATCGCTATCACCAAGACCTACAGCCTCACGAGATCGACCCCAAAACGAGAGCTGAGCTGAGGACTGTGGCGTACGATAGTTCTCATAGTAGTTAAATATGTTATTTCTCAGCCAAAAAAGAGGGGAGAAAAAGAAAAAAAAGAGAATTCATCTGAATTCTTCAAAATGATGCTGTAGCGGCGAATCGAACGCCGGTCTCAAGCTTGGAAGGCTAGAATGATAACCACTACACTACTACAGCCTGTCGCTTAGGCATTGTTGCCCGGATGTCTTCACCAAGCGTAAACGTTACGTATATCGTGATGTCTTTAGAGGGTGTGACAGGTATTGATTGTGTGCACGTCGGTTACCAGCTCGGTATCGCGACCTACGATTAGTGCCAGTAACAACGCCAAGATCAACGGCTGATCAATGCAGGCTACCCTTGTCTCCGTCCATTGGGCAGCAATGGCCGCTTCCGAGGGGCAGATCTTGGGAGATCATGGTAGGCCGGTACGTAACGTCGATCCTTTTATCACAGTCCCGGCTAGGCAGGCCAGTGGTTGGTGGGCTAGCCAAGGCCAGTCAACGCCGGTCTCGCCGCATTTTACCCATTTTGAGGCATTGTTTGAGGCTCAATGTTAACTCCTACAGGCCAGTAATTATGCGTAGCCAAGCGCCGCCCCCCAGCAGAGCGAGGCAGTGAGCAAGGGTCATGAAACTCGATTGGATCGGCGTCACCACCGAAACGGGTTGAATATTTTCACAGAGCCAACACTGCATACTCACATATATTGGCGGCTCACGTCAGCGCCAGTGAGGGGAAAGGATCTCGCTTAGCTACGGGGCGGGTTGAAACCTCATGATAGTCATCCTTCCATCCCATAATTCACAATCAACCGTCGCGAATAGGTTGACCGTCACGAAGTCTCAGCTGAGGAACCAAGCTTACTCGTGAAACTTGATGTCTCGTGGGTAGTACTGCTAAATTCTGTGCGGGGGTATGAGACACGGTGACAGATCATATTTAATACCTAGGCTTGTACGCGCCGAAGAGTCAGAGACGATGTGATCAATTTTCTCCCTGGACAGAGCCCTGGACCGAGAAACCTGGATATAAGTGTTGCTTCGACATCATGGCCCCGCCCCCTCTTCGACCCCCCTGTACGGCTCCGGTATACGTAGTCTTACATTCGCCTTCCTTCGATCTGGGTGATCTATATTTCTCTTTACCTGCAAGCCAGGCAATATAATAATACCACGCAGTATGCACACGCCCCCTCGTCGCGAGGTATGTACCAAGCTAGCGGCCGCGTCTGGTGTGACTACAACCGCCACGGCTTTCAGGCCCTTGCAACCTGGGCGACCACCACAGGCGTGATAGGTGTCACTCAGATGTAGTATGGATTCGGAAGGCAGACGGCTGACAGAAAGCCTTAGTATGCCATATCTACTTCGCAGAAGATGCTCCTCGTCGTAATCCCGGCACTGCAAAAAGAGGGATGCGAGATATGATATGTTGATAGGCATCAGTAGATCCTAGCTCTAATCGAATTATTATCCATGCAAGCAAGCAGGCATGTCGCAACATGTAGAGTAATACTCACATACAAAGTACATCGGCAGGAGAAGCCTACCTTAAGTCAAAACCGAAGCCGAAGCCGAAACTCACGCCACTCGCGAAGTGTTGCCGAGGGCAATGGGGGACGGAGAGTTGACCAGGTTCTAAGTAGCAGGGAGCCGCAACCCATATAGAAACAAATGCAAGGCGAGTGAACTAAATGCCAATTGGATGCGGCTCCTACACCGGGGAACCGGTACCTAGCACGGCAATAAAGCCGCCCTCCAACCGACCGCTCCTCGAAATACCTGCCCATGTGTGACTCTGAGCTACTAGTTACATATAGTCAATCTATCCTAGCATGTGATAATTAGTGTCGAAGATCCTGTCCGTAATCTTGGACTTTTCCGCGGAGCTGAGGGGGAACTTCTGTTCGGTATTTATTTTATTTTCTTTTCTTTTTAAAAAAGAAGTTAATTGCCATACATAAAGCCGCAATCGTCAAAGCATTTACCGGTAGTTAACAATTTTCCATACAGATTTATCCATGATGGGCAATTTGATCTGGGTTGGAGGTGCGCCGACTTACATTGGGAATATAATTCATTATAGAGTCTCATCAGGTAACTGTTATGTCCCGTCCGATCTGTTATCTTCTAGGCATCAGTGGTTTAGTGGTAAAATCCATCGTTGCCATCGATGGGCCCCGTGTTCGATTCACGGCTGATGCATCAATTTTTATATTTTTTTTTATCTTGGATCTCACTACCTTTCTACCTCGTCACTTCCAATTTTCGAGGATTCCCCCTCCTGTGAAGCGAGAACACAGATAGGGCGGGAGATGAGCCGCTGAACACAACAGTTCAAACAAAACCCAGGAAGATGCAGCGAACGCCCGCTCAGAATTAATATATGTGACACCACATTTTTATAGTGAGTCATACTTAACCCGGCCTATTCGCTTGAAAGCAGCTTAACTGGTTCATGTGTATATTGGAAATAGCGTTGGCGAAGAGAAGACCCGACGAGTTTAGGATCTCCTCCTGAACTATATTCAGTCTCTGTCATCTACACTAAAGCCCGATAACCTACTGCTAGATCCAAAGATCATATGCTGAACTTCAATAGCAAAATAGTGGAAATCAATCTATTTCGTCGCTAACCACGGTTTAGAGAAGATTGCCTAACATTTTTGAGAGGCCTACGCCACCAGTCTCGGGAATAGTTCGGTGAGGAAACGCGGACATTATCATATGGATTACGCTAACTGTTACCACCGTATTCGCTGTCTTTTCCTACCGTGCCGTATTTCACAGGGATTGTTTTTGGGGCCTCGAAGATTTCCGGTCCAGAGCTGAACGATTGAGATAATTTTTCTGATGCATAATTTTCTGAATCTTACTACTCCGTAGATGTGTGCCATGCCACCTCGGCTTTTGGAGAGATGACGTATTTGTCCGGCTTATATCGCGGACCCGACTCAGAGCCATGTATTGCTAGATTGCCGGATTTGTCAACGTTTAGAGCACTGACTCCACGCACTGGCCGTCCGATGAGATGGGTATCTTATTTACCAAGTAGTTGGGATGATGGCCATATACGGCCTTGGTCCCGAGTTTAGAGCGAGATTACATATATTCTGCTTGGGTTCGTAGAAGCTACAGCTCGTCAAGTCTGTTTTGAAACAATTCGTACATGGGGTGCATTTGCTTATAATCTTATAATTACCGTAGGCATTGCGCTTTGCTATGGAAGTGGGCAAAATTATGGACGTTTTTCGGGGAACTCAGCCGAGGTTTCGGATCTCGATACGTGCAGTATTTACAAACCAGCGCTTAGCGATCGTATGTGGCCTATGTGAGTCTAGATTGGTCAACACACAAAAACTGTCATGATGCCATTCCGTCTCATGGGTTAAAAGAAGTGATTTTCATTGGTCAGTAATGTAAAGGATTCTACCCGACGACGACATACCAGAACAGGAATGGGTTGTTATTATTTGAGCGATAAATTGAGATAAAGCATGGGTGTCACGCTGATCGGAAGGGGAAAGACGTAATCTCCGTATTATGGGGTTGGGTCGATTCCCATTAAGGTATCGGAACTTTAGACAAGTTGGGCTGGCAGCCTACTAAACTGACGGCAAGGCGTTTCAAAGGACTTTAGCTTAACACCGACCCGAGAGTTACCGCCGTTCTACAGTACATGTAAATTACCGGTACTTGAATGCCTACGAAGTACATCACCCAGACCGCTCAACTTCTGATGGTACTCCATGTTTGCCTCATTAGGCTATGACGGCTTGCACTCATCAAATTCCGTGTTTTAGATGGGCACACATCAAACCAATCACTTAATCCTCCCTAAGCGCAATGCAAACTTACCGTGATTTCTTTGTTCATGTTATGATGCACAGGAACTAGCACCACTTGTATGATTGGTCCCTGGATTTTTCGTCAGCACCTTGTCCATTAGCAATTCGCCTCGCGATAATTAGCACTGCTAGATGTCTATGTATTGCAGCAGCTGTTCATTGCATATTATTAACTATATACCTAGATACCTACATTGAAGCTTGTTGTGGAGTTGGCGCCCAGTTCAGCGATCTCCTTGTTTACAGTCTAAACACTATATTCGGGGCAGCACCGATGCCATGAATGAAGATAGTAATGAGAGAGGCAATAACAATGATGATGCCTTACAACCACAGCGATATCCAAATAAAACAAGTCTGGGAACAGGTGTTAATACAGCAAGTTCGGGTTGGCGAAAGGACCAAGAGATAGTTTCGCCAACCAAGCGGTTTCATTGAATGCCTTGGCGCATATAGTGTTGTCCGATATTTCTGTCAAATGCCCATCTACATGATACCCCACGTCAGAACCCACGTCGTGGAATACTTACCGACGTCTAGATTAGACAAGCAAGGCTTGCTGACAGCATACCGGTGAAGGCTGTGTCCAGGATTTGGGATCCAATCTTTTTCAAGTACGGAGTACAGGGTAAAGTACGGAACCGAGGAATCCCCAAATGGGGGGATGGGGGCCGGTTGGGGGGCCGGGGGGTTTCCGTAGCAAGACAGGTGCACGGGCTAGAGGTACCTACCTAGATACTTATCTACAATCCCTTTGTATGTACACGCGAGCAGGTATCCGCCTGGGGTGCCTTGTTACCCTACCTAACCCACTACGTGCCGGATTTTCTAGTGGAACCACAAATGGGCTTTTCCTGGAGGTAAGTGAACAAGTACAGAGTGCGTAGATATGACGCCTAGCAATTCACCTGCGGTGTACGCACACAACACAATCACACGCTCTTGTTGCGGAGTTTGCGGCTCATGCTTATTTACCGGTACTACCGATTATAGAGGTCTGCTGTTGATATGTGTTTCCGACATCATGGCGCGGAAGCAACTAGGCAGCATGGGGCAGTTACTGCCTAAAGTAAGTAGTGCTGTTTGCGACTAGCACTTGCTGCATTGGGCAATAAGTATATGTATGTAGACAGTGCCCAGGAGTGATACCTCTTTATAATATCTGCCTAGCCTAGTCTGTACAAAGTACATTTTATGGGTAACAATTATCGCAGGCCCCCACTTTACCGACCTGCTTACCCGCACTAGGTAGTTGCCTATGCATAGATACTGAACCACTGAGCGTATAAGGTGACATCCCAGCTGCATGTAAGGATTGATAGGTACTCCATACATAGTACGTTCTGGCGTAACTCTTTTAAACGGGATTGCTGACCCTGACGTTCTCTTTAAAATGAGAAATAGTGAGGGATATTACGAAGTATACAATGCTAATATATTTCTGCTTGTTATTAGTATCTCTATTCCTGCCAGCAAGTTTTATAAGCCGATAGTGTCCCTGTAGATCTATGAGTAACAAGTAACATACTTTGTAGAATACGCATTATAAACCCATTTACACTTCAGATAAAGCAACATTAACAACAAGATGTACATCTGGCCCTGTGCTTATCATTGAGATAATACCAGACTTGGATACTGCCAACAGTGGTAAGACTCATTCACAAACTTCGTGTAACGTTCAATTACATGGAGGTACCTGCTTGCATGGCACGTCGTATCACGTATTACTGCGTAAATACGTCAATATTTATGTACTGCAATGTACAGTACACACTCATAAGCAGCTACCGGTACAGAAATTCGCAAACGAACCCCCCAATTATCTTGTTCTGTCTGCACGGCAGGGCCCCCTTGCAATCCGCCTATGCAGCAGCATTCGCCCGAACCAGCCATCATGCGGCATAGGCTTTTTCTTTCAACCTGCAGGAGCTTGAAGTGGGTCCATTGGTGTGGTTCCCTTGAACCTTGTCTAGTGTATAGGGAGCCGTCGAGCTCAGTCTTGTACCTATCCAAAGTGGGTTCCTAAGCCCAGTGGCAGCCTGCAGCAGCGGTAACCCATACCTACCTTACACTAGGCTAGGAACGTAGCAGTGAACAACCCACCAGACCAATGGCGGCACAGTAGGTACTGTGCTACCAGGTTCCATATGGAACACTCCGTACAGTGGAAGGCAGCCTGAGCAGGGCAAGGGACGGGGTGGTGGAGGGATACAAATACTACCTAGTACTACTATGCGTATACTAGCGCACTAGCCTACGACCTGGCGCGGCATGGGCAGCTGCATTAGTCTTACAAAATCTCATCTGGGTACATAATACCGAAGGGGACGCACAAGCCGCGCTGGCTCCTCTTTCCTGCCATCCACCCTGCCGCTGTTTCTTCCTTCAGCGCCAACAGCAAACCATCTTCCTCCCCTTTCCCATCCCATTGAATCCACTCATCTCTCCACTCACCATTCAACAAACCACATCGCCGTGAACGCGACCACTGTTTCGCAACGCGCCGAGCGCTACGCCTCAGCTTGTTTCGATCATCGAGACGCCCGACTATGTGTATCGTCGTCTAATAACGCTTGACGCTGCGCATCTCGAAGTCTCGTCTTGGTTCATCACCGCGATCCGTTCCGCCAGAACCTTGTCTGCTGCCCGCCACGACGAACAACACTTGGCCGATACAACTCGTTCTATCGATAGCTTGTATCTACACGGCTGCGAGACCTCTCCACATTCACGCTGGCGCACTACACCTTGGGATCCGCACCCACGCGCCCTGCCTCCCGAAGAATACCTAGCCTCGGCCAGCCTCAAGACGCCGACGCCCTCTAATAACCTAGCTTTGAACTACGTAGCATCGTAGTGAGGCCAGCGCGGATTACCCATCATGTCTATGTATCAGCACCGCGGCATGCCGCAGCAAAGCTCTGCTCGCCTCAACGAGTTACTGGAGCAAATTCGGAACGAATTCGATACTCAGGTCCGCATGAATGAAAGTTATGAGCAGCAGAGTAGGTTTATGATCCCGCTCCTAATTCCACCAAGAATCTAGCTAATCTTCTGGTAGTTCAGCAGCAGGTCCAGGAAGCATCGCTTATTCGGGACAAGGTGTACCAGCTAGAGCAGGCGCACATGAGTATCAAGCAAAAGTGAGCGGAGATTTCCTTTGCAATTGCCGCATTCTATGCAACTGCTCCTAACCAAATACAGATATGATGAAGAAATTGTTCTGCTCCGTCGTCAGCTTGAAGCAGCTAGGGGAGGCGCACCTGGTCCACAGCCTGGTATGCCAGGACCCCAGCACGGCGGTCCCTCCGCTCCTCCGCCGTCTATTGGTGTGGGAAGTAACCTTTTTGGCGGGATAATGACCGGCCAGGGAGGTCAAAGCGCTGGCTTGCCTCCCCAGCCGCCTCCCCCAGAGCACCAGCCACCCGGAGCACCGCATCAGATGCCACAACCGCCTCCGGGTCTGCAAGGTCCTCCACCCCCTCCACCACCACCTTCACAAGCCCCCCCGTTTCAGCCGGGATACGCACAAGGCCCAGGCCCTAACGGATTTCCTGGCCAAGCACCACAGACGACTGCTTCTCCCGGACCTGGCAAACGCGGCATCGGACGGCCTCCTGCTGGTGGTCCGGCTACGCCTCAGATCAACACTCCTTTGCCATATGCTGGACCCGGCGCATCGCCTCAAGTCCCAAACCATCCTCCACCTGAACATAGAGTTGTCCACCCGCCTCCTCCCAATGCGATGGTCAACAATAATCTGGAACTGGATCCTGATCGTGTCCCTGCGCATGTTAAGAAAACTCGTGATGACTGGTTTGTTATCTTCAATCAGCACGTACCCCGTGTACTCGATGTGGATCTTGTTCACACTCTGTCTCACGAGAGCGTAGTATGCTGTGTCCGATTTAGTCATGATGGAAAATACGTAGCCACCGGCTGCAACCGATCCGCGCAAATATATGACGTCACCAGCGGCGAAAAAGTCTGCGTTCTTCAAGATGAGAACGCCGACGTTTCTGGCGATTTATACATCAGAAGTGTTTGCTTCAGTCCTGACGGCAAGTATCTTGCGACTGGAGCTGAAGATAAACTTATTCGTGTACGTTTTTTTTGCCTTGGAGACGGAAACTATCAGTCATCTATACTAACAAAGCCTAGGTCTGGGATATCGCGAACCGCACGATTCGTAATACGTTCGCCGGTCACGAGCAGGACATCTACTCGCTAGACTTCGCTCGTGATGGGCGAACGATCGCCTCCGGTAGTGGCGACCGCACTGTTCGACTCTGGGATATTGAGACAGGTCAGAACGTGTTAACCCTCACTATCGAGGACGGTGTTACTACAGTTGCGATCTCGCCCGATACCAAATACGTAGCAGCTGGCTCTCTTGACAAGAGCGTGCGTGTGTGGGATATGCACCAAGGATATCTTCTGGAGCGCTTGGAAGGGCCAGAGGGTCACAAGGATAGTGTCTACAGTGTTGCATTCTCCCCGAATGGCAAGGAGCTTGTCAGCGGCAGTCTTGACAAGACTATCAAGATGTGGGAGCTTTCCCCCTCTCGACTTCCTGGCACTACAGGTCCCAAGGGTGGCCGGTGCATCAAAACGTTTGAGGGCCATAGGGTAAGTTTGTTTTCTTGTTCAACCTTTGTTTCTTCATCGTCGTACTCTGCACGCCATTATGCTAATGTCATCTAGGACTTCGTCCTTAGTGTTGCCCTCACCCCAGACGCTAACTGGGTGATGTCTGGGTCTAAGGATCGTGGTGTGCAATTCTGGGATCCGCGAACCGGATACACCCAGTTGATGCTGCAGGGACACAAAAACAGTGTGATCTCTGTCGCTCCAAGCCCCACAGGTGGATTCTTTGCTACAGGTTCGGGTGATATGCGGGCTAGAATCTGGTCGTACCGCACGCTTGCACAATAGGTTTTTTGACGGTGCTGTACTGCTCTAGTGGCACTTCGTTGCACAGAAGCTGTTCCCCGCTACCCTGAGTTAGGAGATCGTCAGGCGTATGAGTAGATAGTGATGTATTATTGTCAGTGTTATGTCGAACGCGCCGAGCACGGTTCTCAACGCCTTGTAGGAATACGTGGGTTTTCGGCCGTAGGTGCGAGGAACATCAAACGGAAGAGATACACACAAATGATGATTTTTCTATTGCTAATAGCAAATTCACAGACCAACGTGGAGGCCAGAAGCTAATATAATCAGTGCGTTCTTTATAATCAACTATTTCTAGAGACTGCGCGAAGGATATGGCTGCGCGATATGCTCTGCCATATTACAGTGAGATCATTGTCCATGCAACTCCGTGCAAACAGTAGGCGAAGCTCAAAAGAGAGCTTTGAAAAGATCATCGAATTCGTCGCCTTTGCCGGCTTTCTTCTTTTTCTTCTTGCTCTTCTCATCTCTACCGCTGCCCTTGACGACCCCCCTATCTTTTACGTCTGCTCTCGCCTCCGGAGCAGCAGTCTTTACCTTTTTGGCCGGCGGCTCTTCCGCCCCGCCATTTCGAGTGGAGAGGGCCAGACTTCGGCGAGAAGCCAGCAGCGAGCTGGTTGCCTCTAAAGGCGTACTGGCTCGTTTCAGATTGATGGTGGCAGTGACAGCGGCGCGCTTGGTGTCCTTTTCGGGCTTGGTTCCTATGGTTTCCTCTGCTTTCGCAGCGTTCTGGCGTGAGGATAGGCGCTCGACGTCGGCGCGCGATATGAGTTTGCCTATGCTTTGACTCTTTTTATCCTCCTGTGAAGGCTCCGCCGAGGTAATTTTTATTGCCGATTTAGGCGGCAGGATTGGTGTCCCGCCTGCTGTTGGTGTCACCGTGGTTACGCCAACAGAATGAATATCCCCAGCCTCTGCCGAGACGTCTGGATCTGACGATGACGGCGGCGCTTTGGGTGCTACGCAGTCACATGCTGCTTGGGTTTGACCTAAGATCCCGAGGAGTACGACGCCGAGTGGCGCGAACTGGGGGTCGGCTGTGAGCTGGGTGAAGGCTCTGTCGGATGTTAGCGATGCAAAGGAATTTACGAGGAATCCCGATAGATATAAAAAGCGGCATAACGTAATGGAGTATCAACTCCATAAACAAGCTTCACGAAGAGTAGGAAAACATTAGACTTACAAGTAACACTTCGGGACCAGCACATCGCGCAACCAAACCGCATGCCGCGCAACCTCGGCATCCACTTCGTCATCCGCCCCGGCCCTCAGATCATCCTCCGCACCCATCACCACCCCATCCGAAGCAAGAGCCTCGCGCCTGCGCTTCTTACTCTTCGCCTTCGCCGCAGCCCTGGCCGCGCGCGCCGCATTCCTGCGCGCCCGAGCGGCGGCCGAACTTAAGACGTCCACGAACCGCGCAGAGTTCCGCCGCAGCATGGCGAAGTACCGCCACCACGCGGCGCGGTGGTGCTGGTTGCTGTTCCGGTGCGCGAGGCCCAAGAGGACGGGCTGCAGTGGCGAAAGGCGGGATAGAGCCTGTGAGTAGGGCGTGGTGGTGGCATCGTCATTCTGAGACTCTGCTGCGGGATCTGTGATTGCGATGGCGGGCTTTGCGCCAGCGGGCTTTGAAGATAGTGACTGTTTTAATGTCGCGGCGCCGCGACCGGCGCTTTTTGATGTGGCCATTACATGGTGAAGTCACGAGACCAAGATGCCTCGTGATGTAGAGGGTAGGCAGTGTGGGATGAGAGTTTGGCGATTGATAAGATCTAATTCTGGATAAAATTTAGTGTTGCAGTGGTCTAGCCTCCAGCTAGCCTACTTAGCGGCCTCCACGCCACTAATAGCGCCGGAACCCTTCCGGCAGATCCACCCACAGAAACGTGCGGACGCTGGGCCCGTCTACCAATATATGCGCTAGGTTCACGAGGATACTGAGGGACGTATTTGTGCACAGATAAACTTTCAAGGCGGTAATTACTAGTTTCATACAAGAAATTCTAATTCTATTCTATGAGTGCGCACTAGAAAAGGTCTTTAATTGAGCCGACTGTATGTCTCCGGAGCAATGTTTAATTTGTAGTTGGCTGCGGTTGGCTGCGTTTGTTGCTACTAGGTTATTTGATCTATCAAATCGTCTTAGAAGACCGCGTGTCCGGCGCCCGCGCGCCCCGAAATCTATCCTTTATTGTTGGAAATCACCAATTGACGTATCACATTAAGCATAATACAGTAGAAAGTTGAATTTGCCTCTTCTGCCGTCCTGCAGCAATAGCATCAGTAAAGGTTTACGTTACCATGGCATCGCCGCCAACATTCCGAATTACTTCTGGGGGCAAAGGTACGTTTCTGGGATCTTCGCTTCCCGGCGTTCAACTCCTTTCTTTATCATCTTGAATCTGAGATACTAACCACTGATGAGTAGACTACGTTGAGAGGACAATCGGAACTTTGACTCCAGCTTTTAAAGATGACCCTCTCTATGCGTGGTTGATCCATCAGTTCCCTGTTTCTGAGCATCCGGCCGTACTTGTCAAGCTATTCCACGCATTTTTCGCCCAAGGCACACTTAACAACGGCATTTTCGTCGAAGTCAATGACTTCAGCTGCTGTGGTCTTCTGATGCCACCGGGCACGAGTGTCGAGAATCCGTGGACACTGCTACAAGCTGGTCTTGTTCCAGCTTTGTTTAGTATAGGACCCGGGACATTTAAAGTGCGTGCTCTTTCTTCTACTATAGTCACTCATGATACTGACACTGGATAGCGGGCAATTATGGACTACGGTCATAGAGTTGACCCACTCAAGCACAAGACTTTCACCGAGCAGGAACGGAAAAGCCATTGGTATGTCTTCATCATGGGGACGGCTATAGATAAACGCCGACAAGGACTTGCTTCGGCTTTAATAGAAGATCTGGTGAATCGGGCTAGAAATGACCAGCGACCAATCTGGCTCGAGGCTACGACCCGAGAATCACTCCAGCTATACACACGACATGGGTTCAAGACCGTGGGCGAAGTGGTCCTCGGGAAAGGTAGCGTGGACATCAATGGCCGAGCAAATAAGGGGGGGTCTGGAGTCACAATCTGGTCGATGTACTGGCGGCCGTGATCAAATTATACGCTGATGATAGAGCAAGATGGAGAGTATTCACAAGATATAGTACAAATTTTCCTCATTAAATCGTGAGCTGCTTCGGTAAATAGAGCTATATCGACTCTCTGAAAACCGTAGAAGATTATTATGAACGCCAATTCATGAATCTAGTATATTACAATTCCAAGTTCTAGCATGTAGTCTTTGCCAGACCTTAAGCTGAAACAGATGTTGTCTAACTTCGCTTTGTTCTGTTTTACTTACAAGTATCAAAGGAAATCACGCTGAAGCAGTCTCAATAGTAGCACAGATAGATTAAAGCAGCAAGTTTGCTAGGTACTCCCCTACGAGACCACTGCCGATCCCACAACCAACTAGCAGATTTCCCTTGTTGAACCACCAGCCACAGCTAGCCGGCTCATTAAGATCAACCCATTCGACCATGCTGAACAGCGCAAGGGCCGAAGCCCCGCAGGTCAGTGCCGTGTACAGCGTGCCGCCCGCCGGCGACAAGCCGCGGATAACAAACGTTATTGCCAGGAGCGAGAGCACGGTCAACGCACCCAGAACACGCAGGAATGTTCGCGTGCTGTCTCCCCAATATAGTATAGTAGAACCGACCCCGGCCTTGGCGTCGTCTGCGACATCCTGCGCTGCGTAGATGGTATCATTGACGAGCGTCCACTATGACCCCTGAAATAAGTATACAATGAAAAGGTAATTTTTACAAATGCCATAATGACATAAGAAGAAAAGAGATAATTCCTGATATTGGCCATTTGATAAATATAACACTAGATGAGTACTCACAAAGATCACTCCAGCGCAGAGAAAGACGGCGCCTGCGGCATTGCTCACACTGTCGCCATAACCTCCGACAGAAATGCGCTGACCAAGAGCCGGGAACGCCACAAACACGCCGAGTGAGTGCGCAAATCCTAGCATTAGCTGAGGGTGGTGCGTCCAGCGCTTCGCGAACGGGTAGAGCACGTGCAGGGCGAGAAAAGGGGCAGCGTAGATGAGGCACAAACGCGGAAGAAGCAGTGCGAACGCGCCGAATACGAGGGTAGTCTGGGCCCAAGTCCACAGCAGCGCGGCTGTCGTCGATACGGCGCCGCGCGCCAGCGGCCGGATCCGCGTCCGCGTTACCTGCCGGTCGAAATCCTGGTCGAGGATGTCGTTCCACTACAACAACAACAACAGCTGGAGTTAGTAATTCTGAGTATACTCTTTCAGGCAGCTCTGGAACTCTTAAAAACATGCTCCCGGGACACGCTCCTGACTCCTGAGATATTCAGGAGTCTCAAGGTAGGTACTAATTATAGGTAACGGGAAGAAAATGACTCCAGGAGTAAGTAGCTCACGGAGCACAGAGTACCTCGAAGCAGAAAGCTAAGCAGAAACAGCTTCGCGTTGGCCTCCGCCATATCGGAGACCGGCACCGGGTGGCCGAGCGCGCCGACTAGAAACGTCCCGTACAGGCATGGGAAGTAGAACATCAGGATGCCGGTTGGCCGGTGGATCCGGATCAGCTCGGCATACGGCCTCGCCGCGCCGGGAATCGCGTTCAAGGGGAACGACTCGTGTAGGGCCCGGAGGGTTTGACGCTCTTGGGGGCTGAGCTTGATGTCTGTGGTTATGGCCATTTTGGAGTCTTGGGATTCAGAGAAAAGATAAGACTCCGGAGTAGAAGGTCATAGGTCGTATTACTTGGTGTTATTGAAGCTATGAGAATCAATTAGAAAAGCCGTGGAGGATAGTATTGCCTTGTGTTAAGGCTGCTAATGTACTTATTCATATCTTGTTATTACGTATCAAGTTGGCTTGCCTTACATGATAATTAGTGTGAAGCTACGATAATTACCTGCTAAGTAAGTAAGTACTTGGATCCCAGTTGACCACCACATGGATTCATGCAGGTTGGCTCGACGAACTTGCAGTACCGTATTGATCCTTCAAGACAACCCTGACATCACAGATCGCTTCTTGATTTGTCTAGAGCGGCTGTTGCCGCATCTCACATTAATCCGCCTGTTCATTAAATATAAAAATACACCCTGGTGCCGATCATCAACCTGCACCAGTGATCATACACAAGAATGGTCAGCATTGGTCCGAGATCGTCACATCCGCTATCTCTACCGAATACTATGCTACGCTACATCTGGCCAAAAGAAGAAATATGGTAGGTAGGCAGGATGTGGAGACCTAAGACACACGGCTTGTGTTACAGCCTCGGAGCACCCGACTACCGAGAAGTATCGGGCTTCCAAAGCCCCTAATCACTCTGCTCCTCGCAATAACACGGAATATGTACGTGAGACTCATGAATATATTTGGCTCACCTAGCCTCTTATTGATCGTTCTTACCATAATAGGTGTAAAAGCCAGGGTTCATACACTACCATACTAATGGTTAGGGACGAAGCTCTGCACATATTAGGGAGTTCATGTAGGGGGTTCTTGTGTTGCTTTTTCTGAGTCAGATAAGTACCCCAACGCCTACAAACCAGGCTGTCTTCTACAAGGTCCAGGTGTTCTTACTGTAGATATAACCCCAAGCAGTTTGAAGATTGTATGTGGCACTTAACTCTTACATATATCTGTTTGGCGTAAAAGTAGTCTCAGAATGCTGGATTCCACGTCACCAGACACGTTTGCGCCGGGGTATTGCGATCGAAACGCGTCCGTCATCGCTTTCCTGGTTCTATCTAGCCTCACCTTCTTCCTGAGTACCGTTCTGGTGCCATTGCGAGTTTACGTTCGGGTCTGGATCGTGAAGAGCTTCTGGTGGGACGATGGTTTCCTCGTAGCGGCTTACGTATGTCCATTTCCCCTATCTCTTGCTCCTTGACCGTTGAATTTCGTACTGCTAAGCTGATCTAGTTAGTCCTGATACCCACGTACGCTCTGCTCTGGCAGACCGTGACCGACGGGCTCGGTCGCCATCTGGGTTGTGTGAGCCAAGATGCGGCGGTACAGGCAACCAAGTATCAGTATATTGCAGAGGTGCTAGAGATCGTCTGCGTCGTCTTTTCACGGACCTCGGTGGCGCTTTTCGTCGTCCGACTGTTTGGCGTGACCAGACCATTACGCATTTTCCTCTACTCTTATACTCTCTTCATGGCTACCTCGCTCCTTACTACCGCGGGTCTCGTGCTGGCTGTCTGCTCGCCTGTTCAAGCACTATGGGATCCCGCTGTTGCGGCGACCGCGACGTGCTGGTCCGAAACGGTTCGCGAAACCATCGACTATCTCAACGGTGCTATTTCGATCCTGAGCGACTTTCTCCTGGCCCTGCTCCCCATTTACTTTCTGATCAAGCTTCAGATGAGCCGGCGCCTCAAGGTGGGCTTAGTTTTGCTCCTGGCTCTTGGCCTACTTCCGGCTCTCAGCGCCGTACTCCGAACCGCACTCGCTTCTACGCAAGCCAGCAGTGACTTTCTGTGTACGTAAGTTACTCTATACACAGACTTTACTAGCTGATACTGTCTATAGACTCCTCTGCCGTCCTAATCGTGTTCGGCTCATTGGAAACGTCGATCATCATCATCACCACATGTTTGCCCGCACTGCGGCCTCTGTTCAACAGGTCAACTCATCAAAAGAGTTCTGAATACTCATACAACTTCAAAATACCATCCGAATCATCTCGAAACTTGGCTGGCGGACGCATCGAATCTCAGGGGCAGACAAGCATCCGTATGTCGCCTATGAATGACGCGGGGCTTTACGGCGAACATGGCCACCATAATGCTGCCACTGGACAGTCATATTTTTCTCAATAACTGGCTTAAATCGGTTACACTGGGCCGAAATGGCGTCAAGGGGACATAGTGAGACGGTCATGTACGAGATATCTTCCTCTATTAGGACATTTGGCTTTATGGCATCAACTATGTAGTTTTATCTTGTTCTTTCAATGGGAGAAGCGAAGGAAGGTTCCGGTAGTATCTTCAGATCACGATGACATAGCCCATAAATGGCGATCAGGCTACCATTGGATGTATAAGTAGTAATTATTTAGGATGTGTATAATAAAAAGGCATTGAAATATGAGCATCTTGCGGTAGGCCTAAGTTACTGTATGTTCAATGTTACATAGGGGTCTACTAGCGAGGGGCTAAAATAGCAGACATGATGGACATCAAGGATCAAAATACTTACTTGCTCCGAGGCTCTGGCGATGGCAGGCAGTTCTAGTAGATCTTCAAGATATTTGGAATCACATCTGTGCGCATATGCAGTAGTTATCAGGCTCGTGACGAGGCCGGGGGTGCTAGGGTGGGCTTAGGAAAAGAAGACGCGCTGGACATCCGTTGGCTGCAAGATCTGCAGAAGATCTGCAGACTGCAGTTGTAATTTTTATGTCCTCACGTGTGAAATCATGATGGAGTACCAACACTTATTAGTAGTGTAGAATATGAGTCATTTGAATATCCTCTACTATGGATACGTAGCGAGTGAAGGCGTTTACGGAAACAGCGCTCTATTGGAAATGCCCTATAAGCCACTATTTGCTTCTTATATAGCACGTACTACATATCTTTATCAAACTAAGCAAGGTTCATATTGCCATATCTTCTATAAACTTACATATAAAGTTTCCTTGAAAGCCATAACTCGGTTGAGGTAATATGGAAGCTCATCTACACGAGAACGGCTCGGACGGTATCGACCGGCTTCTCCTGGAGCTCAACGCCCTCAAATGCGGCTCCTTCGCCAGCACAGCCCAGCGAGTACAGGTCAAGGACGCTCTACTCGCGGCGCTATCAAGAATCGAGACGCCTTGGGAAACAGCACTCCGGTTGGTTTTCACGGAGGTGTGTAATTACTAGTCTCTCGGTCTCTCTGGGTCGTTATCAAGTAGCTGATGTTTGTCTTTTGCTCATGTACAGCCAGCCATAGGCGCGGCGCTGAAGATTTGCTATGACGTGGACCTATTTAAGAAGTGGATAGACGATCTGGGAGCAATGCCTGCCGACAGCGAGGCACTCGCGAAGCTTGTCGGCGTAGATGAGGTACTCCTATGTAGGCCTAATCAGACTGATCTCTCTCTGTAGCTTGAACATGGCTGATCGCAATTCTCAGCGCGCCTGCTGCAACATCTTGCGGCCACGCACATTTTGCTGAAGACAGCGTCGGGTAGATACATCCCGACGGCCTTCTCCGCGGCGCTGGCGACCAGCGAACTCGGCAGCACGGTACCATTTCGTGAGTGGCTTGTATCAAGCCTTTTCTGTCTCAACCTTACCCCCTTCTCTGTTCGGGAGACCCGCAACCCCTAGACACGGTTGGACAGATCTTGAAAACTCAAACAGTACTTCCTGCGCCACGTAACTGGACCCCTGTATTACATGTACTTATGCTTGACACTGCAGTATACCAGACGACACTGCCAGGGTACAGTAACCTGCCTGGATTCCTCAAGGCGAGCGGATACAGCGACCCTTGCAATGGAGCGCAGACAAACTGGCACCAGATGTGCGGCGGCTCTCGTTTCGAAGAGCTACGGCGGCGACCAAGCGACATGGCCGTCTTCCAAGCCGTCATGAGGGCGTACGCAGCCAACAAGGAGCACTGGACCGCGCTATTCTCAGTGGAACAATTGCTGCGACAGCACTCAACAGCAGCAGACTTGCGTGTGCCTCTGCTGGTTGACGTCGGCGGCGGCACCGGGTACGACGTCAAGCGCCTGCGTGCGGCCCTCGTTGCCGATCTGGGGCTGGCAGAAGCAAGCAAATACGAGCTTGTTTTACAGGACTTAGGCAATGCGTTGCCGTTGCACGAAAAAGCGCAGATCGACGGCGTGCGCGTGATGGAGCATGATTTCTTCCTGGAACAACCTATCAAAGGTGCGTCTTCTCTTTGTAAGATTTGGAATATGAGACAGACAGAGTTATGAGGTTGATGGGTAGGAATGAATAAATGAATGAATGAAAGTAAGCCTGCGAATGCGACTTTGGCGGCTAATCAACACTCGGAACTATTCGATCCTACAGGTGCTACAGCATACTATCTGCACACAGTGCTACATGACTGGTCCGACGAGCAGGCAATTGCTATCCTGCGCGGACTGGCGGCAGCGTGTGCCCCGGGCAGGTCTCGCGTGCTGATCCACGAGATCATCATCACTGGGGATGCCCCGGCGGCGGCGACCACGTCAGACATGCAGATGATGATGGTCCTGAGCTCGCGAGAGCGGACCGAGGAGGCGTGGAGAGCTATTGTTACTGGCGCAGGGTTGCGCGTTGCAGCCATCTGGGGCCTTCCCGGGAGCATGGAGAGCGTTATCGAGGCTGTCAAAGTCGACTGAACCGCTTGCCTGGTTTATCCCCCCTTCGCACATAAATTCGACTGGCTGGTGGCATGTAAGTAACACAGCATCTGAAAACATAGCTGGCCTTATAATAATATCCTCGCCATTATTAGTAGCAATCCTAGGCTGCCAACACAAGATAATAAAGTGTGAAGTGTTTCACGGTGTTTAAGTGCTGGTAACTGGTTCCCTGCCTTTGACAAAGCCATTTTGGCGCTATACTCCATCAAGATATAAGCAGCAGTTATGAAGCCCTGCCTCTTGCATGTAATCAATTCGTAACCGAGGTTCATAACACCAAATCAAACAATTCAAGCTCAATGATATATCATAACAGAGGCGACCAAGCTGTAATTATATGGTACCTAGGTAGTATATAATCTTCCATCGCAAGCAGGCTCTATTCTAAATACTAGTTATCGAATCATCTTCCGAGACATCCGTACATAACCCTGCTACATCGACATCATACCAGTCCCCAGCTCATCCCTACACTACCTTGTCTCCACGGCGAAGCTTCATTGAGGTAGCACAAGCATTCTGATAATACTTGTTCCCGTCCACTCGTTAATTAAGAAAATCCCCTTGAATTAAAAATACTCGTCTCAATACCTACCTACCAACCAACCCCGCGCCGCCGCCATGCCGAACAACAAGCCCGTGTACGTGTTCGTAGGCGGCGTGTCGCACACGCCGGCCTTTTTCTCGCAGCAAATCAAAGAGATGTCAGCACTAGGCTACGACGCAAGCGCCGTGGCCTACCCGACCTGTGGCGACGGCACCGAGGCCGTGAAGCAGTGGGACGAAGTGACGGCGATCCAGCAGGCGGTTACAGCACACTTGGACGCCGGCCGCGACGTTGTATGAAATATCTCTAGTTTTGCCTGTGATTTATTTACAACTTCTATGAATGACGTGCTGACTTTCATACAGGTATTAGTGCTTCACTCCTACGGCGGCTGGCCCGGCAGTCGCGCGGTCAAGGGTCTGGATAAGGAGACGCGCACGAAAGCCGGCAAAGCGACGGGCATCGTGGAAGTGATTTTCATCGCCGCGTTCCTGCTGCCGGACAACGCCCCCATGGCCAATTACTCGTACCTCCCGCCATGGCTGACCGTCAAGGTAAAGACACCATACCATACCATACCATACCATACCATATCGTAAGCCATAGATTGGTGGTGGATTTCTGAACTGTTAACGAACGGTATATGTGCTTGATATAGGACGGCCGCCGGATCCCGAACGAGGCAGCTGTGCCGTTGCTCTTCAGCGACATGGACGAGGCTGCGCAGAAATACTGGCTGGGCCAATTTGCGTGGCATCGCAATGATTTCACCGCTGAGACGGTGCCCGATGCGCCGTGGTCGCTTTCTGTCCCGAAGACGTATATCGTGACGACGGGCGACAAGACGGCTACTGTTGAGTTTCAGTTTCAGATGCTAAAGGCCGTTATTGACGACACTTGGGCTATCAAGAGCATTCGATCCGGCCACGAGCCGTTCCTCAGTCAGCCGAAGGCTTTGGCTAGAGTGCTGGTTCAGCCTACGTTGTAGAAGGGCGGAGAAGTAGAGGGCAATAGAGAAGACAATAGATGCACGAATTCTCGTAGATAATGCAGCTTATGAAGAAAGTAGAATATCATTTCTGTCTCAACTGCATTCAAATAATTATCGTGCAAGTATTAAAAGTTAACTGCATGGGAGGACAGGGTTACGGAGCGTTGCGTTTTCTGACTTCTAGAATTCCAGTCTTATTCTACGACGAACCTACTGCATGACACGCTATCTACCCAGTCTTCAACTCAATTCACTCAGGCTTGCGAGCCAGTACCGTCTGGAACATGTATTCAGTATAGGAGCCCTGCTGCGACTCGCGAAAGCAGTCCCGCGTCAGCTTCAGCAAGTCGTCCGCCGCGCCCGGCGGGCCCTCGGCGGCGAGATACGTCGTAGCGTATTCCTCAAAGACCAGACAAAACAGATACGTCATGAGGGCGTGGTGAAAGGGCGGTTCCGGCCTGCGCTCTACGGCAGCCACCCGAAACCCCGTTTTGTCGGCATGTTGTGGTAAGTTCACTATCCAGCTTTAGACATGCCAGTGCTATTATTAGCTTTCGTATTCCGAAATGAGATGAGACTGAACGACTAGACTGCCTGCTTGCTTGCTTGCTTGCTTACCTTGCCGGGGCGCGCTTCTGCAGCATATCTGTGAGTTTCTGCAGGTTTTCGGCCCCATCGTCGTGACGGTGGAGAATCACAGCCATGGGATCGAACTCCTCCCACTGCAAGTAGCCGCCGGGCTTGAGCAGCTCGAAGCAATGCGAGAGAATGCAGCCTGGATCGTCGTCAAAGATGACCGACTGGACCAGCCGCACATGCACCACGTCGAACGTGCCGACAAGGTCCGGCGGCGGCGGCCTCTTCGCGTCGAGAACCTCTAGACGCATGTCGCCGGGCAGGTGTGCCGAGTTGATGAAGGAGGCGGATGAGATGTCGAAGCCGCGTAATTCATGCAAGCCAGGCGACTCGCGCTCCACTTCGCACAGCCAGAGACTGTAACGGTAAAAACAGATGGGACGCGCATTAGGACTGGACTGGACTGCCCGACCATCGAACGAATCCCGGAAAAGGGGGGCGCTCTCAGACTGACTTACCCCGATGCCGTAGCGACGTCGGCGATCCGCAGAGCCTTGCCATCTGCTACCACGGTAGGGTGCAGCAGATACCCATTAGTATCGCGCCATAAAAATTGTAGTAGGTTTACTCTACCAATTCCGAGACATAGAGTTAGTACGTCATTTTGACTTGAACAGGGGCGGTTTGAGTTGGGTCGGACCTTGTCAGTTGCTGTGAGCCTCTAGTGAGAGGATACGGATCTGGATTGGCCATGATGGTTGTGGCTTGTAACACAGATTCTCGACAGGAATCTGTGTATCTGTTAAGATTTCGGTACTTGATGAAGGAGAATAACAATTGTTCCGCCTACTGCGTTGACACGGTCAATCTGAATCAGGTGGGTGGAAGGGGCTGTTTATACACAAGATGCTGGTTTGGAAATATCGAGAGGTACGATCTTTAGAGAGACCCTACTGCACCCAAAGTATAGGGATAGTCTCGGATGAGTTGTTGGCTGCACGGCGACTGGGGTAGGAGATGATTGGATGAGATGCGGACCCGCCGTCTCCTGATGACTTTCTACAAAAAAGAAAATCCTCAATGCGCTTGAAAACGAGACGTCGTATCACGCATACGCATGTACTACGCATGTGAGCCATAGTAGGTAGTGTCTCAAATTGTGACCTTAGCAAGTAGGCAACTAGATGTGGCTTTCGGTTAGCTAGGTTAGGTAATTGTAAAACTCACCGAGATGAAGCTTCACAGTCCTCATTCTCGCGATGTGAAGCACGACCGCCTTCATCATGACCGGATACCCGATGTTGCCGAGCCTCCCGACAGTCGCTCTACTCTTGCTAATTTACTTCGTCTGTGTAGCCGTGTACCGACTGTACTTTCATCCTCTATCCAAATTCCCGGGCCCGAGACTGGCTGCCATCACCGACTTATGGGAACTTTACCAGGACTACATTCGAGAAGAGAGTGGGCATCTCTTTCTTGAGTTGGATAAGTTGCATGAAAGATATGGTATGCATAATTACACCCTAGCAAACATCCGGGACGGAAGAAAGCTGACGACAATGCCCAGGCCCCATTGTGCGTATCAGACCGAACGAGGTCCACGTCAAGGACTCGCAATAGATAGATGTTCTATACACTGGGCCATCAGATGTGAGCAGAAGGTGAACATAACGAGCTAGAAAAGATATAGCTTTCTGACTTCTGTTCTGGCGAAAAGCCTCGAGACCGTGATCCGCTTGTCGGGACTGCCATCGGGACCCCACAGGCGAGTAAGTAATGCCTCCTAACTATACAACTATCATTCCACTTACAAGTGTAGCCATCGGCACGGGCCCGTACGAGTTGCACCGGATGCGCAAGGCGGCCATCAGCCCGTTTTTCTCCTCGCGCGCCGTGGGAAAAATGGAAGCCGATATCCAAGCTCACGCGACCAAGTTATTCGACGACATGGAGACGCGCGTCGGCGAGGTTCTCGACCTCCGCGTGTACTTCCTAGCCTGGACCACCGACTTTATCACCGGTGCCATTTTCCACAAGAGCACCGATATATTCTGGGACGCCAAACGCGCGGAGGATTGGTTCGCCGTCGTCTTCGACTTTAGCGGGAAATTCCCGCTCATGAAACACCTGCCGTGGCTTGTCACGACGGGACTCGCGCTGCCGCTGTACGCGTGGCGAGTATTCATGCCGTCGCTGGTGCCATTTATCTCCGTTCACAAGGTGAGCTCGACTCCTGAATTAGACTAACGTAGACTTGTACCTAGCCTCGTCCGTGTAAAGCTGAACTGTCAAGGATCTTCTGCTGTTGGCGACCGAGGCCTTCAACAACTACACTGACAGTGCGAAGAGCCTCGTCGATCTACCGATCGAAGAAGACGACCAGAAGGACATTTTCGAAACGATCCTGGCGAGCACACTACCCCTGAAGCAAAAACAGCCCAAAAGGATGGCCAATGAGGTCTTCAACCTGCTCATCGCGGGTAGCTTGACGACCTCCAAGACAGCGATGGTCGCCGTGTTCCACTTGTTGGACAACCCCTCCATGCTTCAAAAGCTGCGGACCGAGCTTCTCGTAGTCATGCCTGACCGGAGCGAGTCGTTGGATATTAAGACGCTGCAGAAGCTCCCAATACTGGTGAGCCAAGGGAAATTACAATCAGCTGCAGAGAACGGAGCTAAACATGCCCACAGGACGCAGTCATCAAGGAGACGATGCGGATCGGGTGCGTGGTCACGACGCGTTTCCCCATGATCGCCCAGCAGAAGGCCCTCAGACACCGAAATGTCGACATCCCTGCCGGAGTGAGTGAAACCAAACCACGCCGCCGCTTCGCTCTCAATGTCATCAATGCAATAACTAAACTGACTTCGTCGGGGTTACCTATTTAAGTCCTCCATCAGCATGACCTTCTGCAAAGCAGCCATCGACCCGGCCATCTTCGCCGACCCGTACGCGTTTCGCCCCGAGCGCTGGCTCGACGGGTCGCAGAAAACGCACGACTACGACCGGTTTGTCTTGCCTTTTGGGCGGGGGAGCCGCATTTGCGTCGGGCAGCAGTAAGCCACGCCTTTTGCATTTCACCCCTTTTCTAGTCTTATTGTTTTTTCTGTGGCGCCCGCTAAAATGATTATATGAAAAGTCTGTCCTATGCGCAGCTATACATCCTGCTCGGGGGCATCTTCCGCCGTATCGATATGCAGCTTTTCGAGACCACTCGTGGGCGCGACATCGAGATCAGAGGCGGTGGACCCCTGGGCGAGCCGACTAGGCTGTCTAAGGGTATGCGCGTTAAGATCATGGGCGTTTTGGCATGAGGCGGATCAGTGATATTGTCTGGGAGGTGTTAAAGATTGGGTTGTCGGATCACGTTAATGAGTCCGAATTTGTATGAGGTTGTTCAATCTGTTCGGGTAAAGGGTATTTCCCCCTACAATTTCTGTCTGATATCAATACTTCACGCTTACTAACAAGGGAATACGGTAGTATTATAAATTTCAGGTACTAGAGATTGCCGATGGTTATTAACTGTATAGCCCAGCGCTGACTTGCAACGATACGGCTTATGAATGAGACAAGAACTATACAGATCGCACGGGATAATCGAGGTGCTTCAGCGACAGTTCAGCTTGAAAAGCGCAAATGATCCTAATTTCATAACATCATTCACTGGAAAAGAACGCGAACATGGTTGTAAAGCATAAGTAAGGGCACAATAGAATCCTATCCATTTCATCATCCGACTACCCCTTAATAACGCCTAACACAAAATACGCCCTATCCCCCTATTCCCTTATCCCCTCAATGACCTGAAAGAGCAAACCCGAGCAAAGCCCAAAAGAAAAGAAACGAGACCCATCATCAAACATCAAACGTTAAAAACATCAAACACTATGCTGCTTCGCATGCCACCCATACGTCGTCTGTCCGACTCCAACCGCACGCTCAAAACTTCTCGCCCGATTCGGCTGCATCTCCCGCCCCCCTGTGCTTATACTTGCCCTTGCACTTGGAATTGTCCCGGCGCTTGGAACTGTCCTATAAGATCTGGACCCATCGCTCTGCCAGCGCGTGCGCGCCTCGCGCGGGCTGACGGGGAAATAATGCCGCGCCAGGACGTCGCGATTGACTTCGTAGCTCCTGTAGCTCTGGAAAGTGTATGTGCGCGGCGGCGGGGTCGGGGGTGTCCGAGGCCCCGGTGTTATCGGGCTCATCGGCGTCATTGGGATCATGGGGGAAACCGGGGTAGCAGGAGTAGTTGGAATAGCCAGAGCAGCAGGAGTAACAAGAGCGGTAACACTTTCGCTACCGGCATCACTTACACTGACACTGACCTGCCCCTGCGACCCGACACGTTTCACAGCGTGCGTTCCGAGCCCGTAGACCCGACTGCCGGAACTCGCGTCGCTACTGATCCGCAAGAGCCGTCTTTTAGGCTCGAGGAAGGGCGCGATTAATGGGAATGGCTGCAGTGTAGCGAGCGATGAGGCCGCGAGCCCGAGATTGATAGATACTGTGCCCCAGATCATCACGGCGGCGGAGTCATAGAGCCCGTCGTTGCCGGATGAGAGCTTCCAGATATAGTACAGGTGTATTGCGGCCGCGGCAGAGCCCCTGTTGTTCTCTGTGAGTACATGCTAGATAGGTCATGAGAAGGTTCGGAGTAGGGGTGAAGAGACGAGAGACTTACGCAGTCCCTAGGGCTAAGATGCCCGTGACGCAGATTTTCTGCCTCTTAGTGAGACCGAGGGTCCTGAGTAGCGCGATGGACAAAAGCACAAGAAGCCAGTCTCCGGCAGTGCTTACGCCGTATACAAGGTAGGTAAGCCATGCAACGAGCTTCGGAAGGAGACAGCTACCAGCTGTGGAGTCGGCGGTGGTGATGGCATCTCTCTCCCAGTAAAAGTTGACAGGGCGACATTGAAATGCCGTCAAGAAGATGTAGAAGGTGCTGAATGCAGAGCAGGTGATCATCACGACGTATACGGCCGCCTTGTACCCTGTTTTGGGACAGAGTCGCAAGAGAAAGATGCCGACGGTGAGTTTGAGGAATAGTTCCGCTGCAGAATAGGCGATCTCGCCGACCCAGCGCATCTGTTTTATTCATATTAGAAGGGCGTGATTATAAATTCGCCGCAACAGAGCCTACCTGAACTGCTTTTGGGACATCGTCTGTGGGTACAGCGTCTAGATGTCTACCCGCGCCGTATTGAATACCGAGCACGATGGATGCAGCGTAAACGATAGACGATGCCTGCGCGTATTAGCGGTTGGAACAATTTCATATGCATTGGGTGTCTCACTAAAGTCCATATTGCTAGTAAATCATCCGGCCGGAATGGCTTTGATACAAAGATCCGTACATAGCATCGAAGGAAGACAGTGAGAGCAGCGAAGCCGAGGAGCGCGCCGGTGATGGCGGCGAGCTCGGGCCCGCGGTCGTCTGTCGACATTGCCTTTCGTGTGCCTATATCTATCTATATCTGCTCTACGGCGTTGGTGCACGAGCTCGATGGCTCATGACGGCGACCATGAGGCAAGGTTCATCGTAACAACGAAAACTTGGTGTTGTTGCAAGACAGGTGTCAAAATAAGCGAAGTCGCATCACTGGGGTCTGAGCGAAATTAAATCCAGAGAAATAAACCATCCACGATATGTATACTCGGGCAAAGTCCGGGTTTCGTTGCATTATTCTAGAAGCCGCAGTGAACGAGAGAGACTAATAGTATGTGCCGTCTTATGAGATGGATGGGTGGCTGGGCTTGCTGACAACAAGAGGCAGTTTGTCATGATCACCAACACCCTGCTCATCGCATCTAATAATTACTGACACATTCCCAGGCGACAGACAGCGCAGTCACTACTAAATACCGAATTCATGTTCACCACGAACCCGTTCAGCGCGGCGCTAGTCGGTCGTACGAGAGTTCTAGCCCGGGGCTTGGCTGACCACCAATGAGAGGAGCCGGGCGGGCGCAGCTGCGCTCGGCGGCGATGCCGTAATCGTCAGTCAGGAAAGAGAAGGTGTGGTGGTGCGCATGCACCGTGAAGCGTCGCACCGGTCCTAGGCCGCGCATCCAATTCCATCGGTGCGGTCTCCACACCGTCCGAAAAGGGAAGGCTGTGGCAGCTTGTCGCAATGTCCGCTCCTTCCCCGCGCGCGCGTTTCGTTATCGAATGACAAGGGACTTGGAGAGTCGCCGACGCGATGCCGAATAACGCCCGGCTGCTTGAATGAACTACCTATGTAGGTGTACGTAAAATTCATGCAGGCTTCTAATGCGCCCGAAACTTCGGCGGGACGTAGGTCACCTGTTGTTGACGTCCCCACTTGCGCAAACGGGTTGGTTGCATAGCTACCTCCTAGGTAAGCGATCGGAGGGTTGGCTGGTCGCGGATTAGCAAGCCTGACACACGACGGAGGCGCCTCAGCTCGCATCGCACTTTGCATAGCGTGAACACACAACACCACCTGGCTGACTGCTGAGGATTAAGACAAGGTGTCCTCATGAATGTGCCCTCAGATCTAGCTCCTTGGTTGATATGGATTGATCTATTAAACAAATGGCCATAATGTGGGGCCCAGGTTGTCTAAATGATGAATAGGCCAGTGGGCTTTATCGCACCACGTTCCTTAGTCCTCTTTCCGACCTTCTAGCTCTAATCGCAGAGTCCAGTGCTTTCTGCCGATCAAATACAAATCCCATGTATTTCTCTCCATTGGTCCAGGGGCTCCTTCTCAGCAGCGCTCTTCGCAGCCGCATCCGCCAGCGTGTTCCATTCTCTCGGAATCCGCCAGAACTGGATCGCGAGTCCTTCGTCATGCCATCTCTCCGCCTCGCCCAGAAGCATCTCCCATAGGTCCCTGTTCTTGACGTCCTTATTACCGGCCGTTCGCCAGCCATTTTGGACCCAAGTTCTCACCCACTGCGTGGCGCCGACTGCAACATACTCCGAATCGGTGGCGATGACCATAGTATTGAAACCCTCGCCAGTCCAATGTCGGATACGGAGGGCCGCGAGAACAGCCCGCAGCTCAGCTCGGTTGCTGGTTTGAATACCGGGATCACCGAAAGGTCCTTTGTTCTCTAGACGCGCAGAAACTGTTCGGCCTGGCCCGCCAGCAGGATCAGGACCGTCAACGATCGCCCAGCCGGCCTTGGGGTCTGGCCTGCCGTTATCGAGGCACGCGCCATCAGTGAAAATAAGGAGCTTTCGACGATCATCACGGTGGACGGATCTTGTGAGTCGGGTGCATTAGCATAGCTAGGTAGTTCGGGTGCCCTGGAGGCTGGAGCTATCTAACCTCATGAGGGCCCCGAAACGAAACACGCCAGAGAATAGTTCGGTGGGCCTGATGGTAGATGAAGGCGGAGTGAATTTAGTGGGAAACACAAGACCAGTGCCTCGCCGCTTTTCCGGGCCGGAGAACGGAGGCGGAGGCGCAAAGGCGGCGTTGGCGTGGTCGCCATCACTATCCATCTCGTCGTCACTGTCGCCGTCGCTGCCGCCTCTATTGTCTTCGGTTAGGCGGCGGACCATCTCCATATACAGGTCCTGGTCAATGGTATCACCACCCTCTAGGATCCGTAGAAGAGGGCCCAATTGAGGACCTGGAGCATCAAACTCATCGTCATCCATGTCATCCTCCTGCTCACCCAATACATCATCCATGAAGCTGTAGTCAGAGCAACACCTTCCACACACGACAAGGCCATGGGGTCCGCAGACGAGTCGGCCATTAGGTAGCTCGCAGGGGCCTTCATCGTCATCGCTGCTGTCTTCGCCGAGGGGGATCAGACCCTGGCCGAGATAATATCCGCGTGGCATTGCAATGGAATTGAAGAAGACAATCGGTTTGGTAGCGTAGATTGACGCAAGACACGGAAAGGAAAAAGAAGCTAAGGTTAGGTGAGAATATGAGGGGAATCGGGGCTGTATCCTTATTAAGTGCCTTCTGTGGGCTGTGACAGCATATCGGAAATAAATAGGTGCTCTCATGTAGTGCCTGCCTACATAGATACAAACGGTCTACCGTAAGTAAATGTGATGAAACACGCTACCTGCTAGAACATACCTACCTAACCCAAGCAATTCTTTATGTCACACGAAGGCGGTGAGTTCTGCCGTGAGGACATCGTTCTTCCCTGTAGTTATTTGGCAGATACTGTGCTTGCCCGTCGCGTTCAATACCCCGCTTTTTCGAATTGACCTATCAGATCAAATAAGTACCATACCTCATGATGACGGTTCACTTGAAGTAACTGCTATCCAGATAAGACATGAATGTCTCATCTCAACTAGAGCTTGATTGTTTCAGGTCTAGTAGGTATGCGAAGTACATGATCACTACTGCCATACGCAAGGGCATTTTCTCAGCACTACTACTAATAGGTAGAGAGAACCGATCTAGCTCACATCCAACTTGTCCGTATCGATTTCTTCCTTGTGCCCAAAAAATAAATAAATAGTATTTTCGATAAAAATGGCTAGTAGCAGGAAATTCCACATTCCTTGCTGATGAATTGAGCCACGGATTCTCTTTCACTCGACTCTCGACTTCTCAATCATAGTATCTTGTCTGAATCGGATGTTAGTGTTCTTGGCATCCTGCTGCGCAGACTTCATGACACGATGTCGGATATAGTCATGCCACTGTATATAAAACCCGCTACCTCTCACAGCGAGAGAGCAGAGATGGGTCACGTTTCGATATCTTCTTTTTCGGGGTTCGTCCCTTCTGCTTTTGTTCAGGCAAGGATATCAGATTCGCTAACAGCGACAAAAATATCCCTGTCTGACCAAGAGCCGTGGCTGAAAGACTTAATCCCCGCTCTAGGGTTGTATATTTGAAGATCAAAATTGCGAATGATCTTCACATGGAATCAATGTTAGAAAAGGCATTCGAATTGGCAGACGTGGGTTGAAAATTGCCGCTGGGAATGGTGACACTTACCTCGAACAGTGTCTTGTTCAACTCAAGCCAGGCGATCACCTTGCCAGCGCACATCCAGCGACCATAACCAAACACTAGCTCAATATTGCGCTGCATCTCAGTTCGTGTTTCCTCGTCGACTTCGAGAAATCGTTCCGGCCGGAAGATATCAGCATCTTCGCCGAATAGCGCCTTAGACCTCATCAAAGAGGGTAGGTTTGGTCCAACACTTGTGCCGCCGGGAATAAAATGGCCATGAATCGTATCACCTTCAGGCGGTACTTCCTTTCCGAAAGTTGCGGTGGCAGGCGGTCGTATGCGCAGCCCTTCGTATAGAACGGCCTATAAGAAGTTAGGTCCACCAGCCGACGTATATGGTAGACTTCGAGACGCAAAAGCGGACCCCAAATAAAAGAAGATGGGCTACTGAAGAGACGAACCTGTAAATATGGTAACTCTCTTGCTTCTGCACCTGTTATTGGGTTCGAAGCTTTTCCGGTCTTAATTGCAGCCTTCATCTCTGCCTTTAGTCTCTGGTACGCTGACGGTGTCGCTATGAGATAGAATAGCGTGATTCTAATTGCACTCGCAGTCGTCTCCGAGCCGGCCACGAACATGAATAAGGCTTCAGTCTGGCATTCCTCCTCAGTGATCCCGTGTCGACGGAATGACCCCTTCATACCAGGCACGTCAGCAAGCACATCCAAATTCGCCTTGTAGCGACTATTCCAGGGCTTATCTGATACTCACCAGTACATCGGTCAAGCCTTTGACATCGCCTTCATATCTCTTTCGAACCTCGTCGTTTGTCATTCTATATGCCACTGATCAATCATGGATTCACCTGCCCGATCAATCATGCATACTCACTTCATCATCAGACCTAATCCGCTCTTGTCCGTCGGCTTGGGCCCGAATAGTCTGATGCCCAATTTAGAGAAGACGATATTCCGTGCCCAAGGCACATCTCCTAGCACATTCATTGCGGGCATGAACGCCTCTACAAGTTCAGAGAACCCGAGGACATCCCTGTCCGCTTCAAGGCATCCGAATTCTTTCCCGAGGGCAATGCGAGAGATTACGTCGAGAGTAAACAGAGAAATCACCTTGCTTAGATCAAGGGGCACGATCTTAGGATTGTTGTCTTTTCGGAGATAATTCCGGCGGACCAAGTCGATCAGATTTGCGATTTGCTCGTCAATAGCGGACTCGAGACCGGGAGTTTCTCGACCGGAATAGCCATGGGAGGCTCTGGCTTTGTGCTTGTCATGTATTACGGGGTCTATCATGGTGAACATAGCATCGCTGCTGGGATGGAAGCGAGCGCCACTGGGAGCACTGTTAGTGGTCCATATATTGATACGGCTCCGGACTTCGGTTCTCGGCGTTTCAGCCGGTCGCAGGACGCGCACATGAGGCGATAGACATTACTTACTCATACCAGCCGGAGCGCGGATACGTGCTCTTCGCATTTGATATACGACGGATCGTTTCTGGGTCGTCTGTGCTGACTTCCTTTGGCCCAATGCGCACCAGTGGGCCGTATTTCTCTCCCAGGTCTCTGTGGATCTCGTACTGTTGCCCACACCAACCAGAGTTACCAAGCCAGAGGTACGAGAATGATGCAAGAAATGGTCCGGGGACATAGCGAAGGCGGTGCCATTGATAGATGGTCGAGGTGACGAAGTATCCTGCTAAGAGCAAGCAAGAAATTTTCAAGATCTGGTCCAGGTCTAATATCCCCATGATGATGTCTTGGAGCTAGAAAATGCCCACCAGTTGAAAGCTATTCAACTATTTCTTGAATTTTCGATCAGATTAGCTCGCCATCGCCTCATGTTAGACGATAAGTTAGGCAAGGAGTGAGGAGAGACATACAGGACCATAGAAATACTTTTCGAGGACCGCGCAGCTGGACGCGGTTCCTATCTTTTTGCACTATCCACACCGCCGGGCTGGGGGCAGGGGCCCATGGCTTCAGGTGAGTTCCGAATGCCTGCCTATACCATAATGGTACATACCGTACATGAGGAGATACGTATGGTACCTATCATAGGCAAGTATCCAAGAGCCGGATACCACCAAGCACGGCACAGTGCTGCACGAGATGTCTACCCAAATTGAGCAGAACTCGGCATTGAGCACGTCAGCCACAGAACCTGTCCCACCAATCTTGACAAGGTCTAGGAAGCAGACACCGCGCTAGTGCTGTTGAAGACCCTGGCCGCGCTCCGTACACCGACCCAATACGACGGTTTCATTGACAAGGATAGAAATATATAGGTACAGGTTTAATACTACCATACTATCGGGGTATTGAAGTGTTTTGGTTGGCAGAAACGTAGGGTATGATCATTGTATTATGTCTATGAAGTAGTATTTCTCGAATCGCCCTAGGACAGAATTCTTCAGGATAATTTCCAGTAGAGTTGTCATTGTATACGCAAATAGATCACCCTAGGACTTCCTCATCCTCCTGCACAAGTGGCAAAGTGCAGTATTGTTGAAGAAATGCCCGCTGGGTACGGAGTATCTAACCTAGTCTAGTGGTAATCTGCCTATTATGAAGTTAATATACACTGTGCCAGATCCAAGTCAACTTATGATACGGTAATCTGCAACTTGATATTTCATGCTCTCCCTACCGGTAGACTCTACAGGTCATTACGCTGTACTAGTCTCGCATATTTATGCATTAAATACATACCTAAGCAGAATAAGCAGAATAAGAAAGACAACGATACCCAACGAGAATTCCCAATAATTGCGTTGTTGGACACGTTCTTGACAGGCAACTTTGGGCCATGGCAGTGCACACTAGCGGACGCTATAATTTTGCATTTCTGCAGCTGAACTCGCGAAACAGGTTAGGTTAGCTTCTTAGTCCATGGGATTCCTCAACCGTCATCGGGCAGCATAGATAATTAGAGATTATAAGAAAAAGAAAATGCAAGGAAAACGTGTTCGTCAGCTTTTCTGAAACATTGCCCCAATTCCCCAAGCAGTTTTCTTCCCAGGAAGAGGCAGGACCACGCAGAGCTTCATACTAGGTATTCTTGATTCGAGATTCGCGCTGCATGCTACTAGGTACTTCGTTCTACGGTAATTTTTCCCTCTAGTGCACTGTAAATAGTGCGCACTACGGCACGCGTAGGTATCTTCCCGTCTGTGTTCCCGCCCGTCATCCCCCACCCGGGTACCCGGTACGCAGGAATAGTTAGACAACCTGTTGGATAATTTGACGAAATACCTGTATTTTTAGACTATTGCCACGCTAAGATACGGTGGGATATTACCGATCCCTACCTAATTTATATAGGGCAGGAAAATTCTGTACTGTAATAGTTTAAGGCTCCCGAAAGCCAGTTGTTGTAATAATCTAGAACAATTAAAATAATTAATCAATTAAGTTAATTTAATATAATACGTATTTATAACCGGTTTTTTAATAATTAAAAGTTTTATTTATTTAAAAAAAAGTTATTTAATTAATTATAATAAAAAAAACTAGTTTAAATTATTATAATATTTATATATAATAATATTTATATTATAAATAAACTCGAAGATTTATATTAATAAAAAAAAAGTTTTAAATCAAAAGTTAAAGTATTTAATATTTAAAAGAATATATAAAAAATAAATCGGTAATTTTAATTATTAAAGTTATTATTATTTAAAATAAAAGAATTTATATAAGTTCTTTTTTAATTAATATAATTAAATTCGGTTATTTTAAATTAATTATTACGATTTAAAGTAATAATTTATTTAAAAACTTATTTTTTAATAAACGAACGAATTAAATTATTATAAATAATTAATATAATATTGATTTAAACTTATATAATAAATAAAACTAAATAAAAAATATTTTTTATAATTTAAATAAATAATTCGACTTATTTTTAAAATACGGAAAACACTTCGATATTTTTAAAAAAAACTTATTTTATTTTATAATAAGTTATAAATTAATAATTAAATTTTAATAAAGTTATAAAATACGGAAATTACGAATATAAAAACTTTATTATTAAAATAAACGATTAAACAAAAACTTTAAAATTAATTTTTAATAATTAAATAATTATTATATTACTATTACAGACCAACAACTCCACAGGTTGAAACAAAAGCCTGGTATGTAAAGTAAAAAAGGACCTTGGGTGGACGTCCCCTTTTTTTACTTCTTTCTGACCCCAGTTACGTAATTAATCAGTATAATCGATAACGATTACCGCGATCGTTATAATCAATATTGACTACGATAATTAAACAAGACTTACAAAGTTGGAACCGGAAAAAAGGATAGATATAAAAAAAAGAACTTTTTTTTGTACTCAGTTACTCGTTTTTGTTCTTTAGTTTTTAATTTAAAACTATAGTTTAAACTTAGATACAAATATAATTATTAAACTACTTTTAAATATATTTTATTAAATAAATAATAAAAGTATTATTAGACTTTTTTTATAAATATTATTAATAATTTTATTATTATTTATAAATTAAAATTCCGATATTATTTTTTATATCCGATGTATTAAAATATAAAAAGTCCGTAATATTTTAAAAACTTTTTAATTAATAAAACTTAATATAATAAACGGATACGAGTATAAAAAACCTTAATAATAACGAGATTATTAATAAACTTTTAAAAAAGTATATTTTAAAAATTTCCGTTATTAATAAAACTAAAAAATTAATACTTTAAAAAACAAAACACGGATAAAATAAAATTATAAAATTAAAAACCCGTAAATAAAAAACAAAAAAACAAAAAACTTAGTTAATTATATTAAAAAATAAACAATTAATATTTATTATTAAAAAAATAAAAATAATACAACTAATTTAAATATTACTATTATAAAAAATAATAGTAGTTTAAAATTAAAAATTATAATTAGAACTAATTATATTTAAAACTAATTAAAAAAACGAAAATAAAAACGAAATAAACGAAAATAAAAAAAACGAAAAAAAAATAAAAAAAAATAAAAATAAAATAAAACAATTTAAAATATTTAAAATAACAAGTTAAAAAACATTAATTATTTAAACAATTTAAAAATTTAAAATTTAAACTTTTAATTTAGTTTTTATTAAATTATTTAAAAATTTATTATTAAAAACGATATTTTTAATTTTAACTTTTATTAAATTTAGTTAAACTTTAGTAATTATAAAAATTATAAATAAAAAAAAAACTAATTTAAAAGAATATTATTACTACTTTTATTATTATTAAAATTAAATATTATATTTAAACTATTTAATTTTAAAAGTTTTAAATTAATATTTTTAAAATCGTATAATAAATTAACAAAAATAAAATCTTTTTTAATTTAAATTAAACTTTATTTAAAATAATATATAATAACGATTATAAATAAAAACTTAAAAATAATAACAGTTTTTTAATTTTTAACAGGAACAGTATTAAAATAATTCTAACTTATATTAAAAAACTTTTTAAAAGTATCGTTTTTAATAAAATTAAAACCCGAAATTAAAAAGATTTTCGAAAAGTATAAAAACTTCGAAAAAAAAATAAAAACTTTGTTCGGGGATATAAAAAAAACCGAATAAATAAAAAAACAACTTTATTAATAATAATAAACGAAAAATATTATAAACTACGTTATAAAATTTAAAAAACTAATTATAATTTTAAAATTATTAAAAGTAGTTTTATTTTATTTTTTTTATAATAAATTAAAAAGTTAAATTAAAAACGATTTATATAAATAAAACAGGCCGAAAAAATTTAATAAATATATTAAAAATACGATAATAATCGACCGACGAAATTTTAAAAAATTCGTCGAAAAAAAAACCGAAAAAAGAAAAAATACGAAAAATAATAAACCCGATTCGAAAAAAGTTAAAACTGTTTAATAATAATTTATAAAATTAAAACAAACGTTATTATAATAAAACTTGTTTTAAATAAAATATTTTAATTATAAAAAAAAAAATACTATATAAAAAAATATCGATTAAAAAAAATATAAAATTATAAAAAAAAACAAACAAATATTAATATAAAAGAATTTTATAATTAAAACAAGTAAAAAATATAAATATATAATTAAATTCGGAATTTAAACTTTCGGAATAAATATAATTTACTCGAGTTAAAAAATTTAAAAAGTAAGAATTTTTACTCGTAATTATAAATATAAATTAAAACGAAGATTTTAAAAAAAACGACTGTTTAATTTATAATAGTACGATTAAAAAAATTTATAATTATTATTTAAAAATAAAACGTTTATTAAAATAAATTAATAAAAAATATATATATTATATTTAATTATAAAAATACGAGTTATAATACGTAAATATAAAAAAACTAATTTTAAATCAGTTAAAAATTATAATTAAATATAAATATAAAAAATATTTATTAAAAAAAATTTACTTTATATATTTAAATAATAAACAATCGTAAAACGTTAAATAAAAAAAATACAGTTATAATATTTAACGCGTTTATTTATTTTATAATAACGAATAAAAAATAGAATTATTATTTATAAAATTAAAATTAATTAAAAAAAAAACTAAATTCGAGAAAAAAAAACGTAAAAATTGGCCCGAAAAAAAACAATATTTATAAAATATCCCGGAATATAAAATAAAATAATACGATTATTAAATAAATAAAAAAATAATTAAAAACATAATAACGAAAGTTATTTTAAAAAAAAAAACAAAACTAGAATTTTTAAAACTTAGTTATTAAAAAAACTTTAAAAAAGCCGTTTTCGAAATAATCTAAAACGTAAACGAAAATTTAAAACAAAAACGGATAATTTACGATATTTTCCGAACTAAAAAAACTATAATAATAAAAATAAATATAACTATTAAACTAATTTAGCCCGATTTAACAACTTATTTAATAATAAAAAGTTATTATTATAATAATATTTTTATAATATCTAAAGATTTTGTTAATTTATTATATAAATAATATTATAAAATATTTTAAACTTGTTATATAATAACAAAATATAAAAAATATTTAATAAAAAAATTATTAAAAAAATAATTTTTTCGATAAATTAATAAAATATTAATAACGATTTTATATTTACGTAAAAAAATCAGAACTTTAATTATTAAATTACGAAATAAAAAAAAAATACGCCGTATTTAAAAAAAAATCTAATAATAAAATAGATCTGTTTAATATATTTTATTAGATTTTAATCGAAAAAAACGACAAATATATATACGAAAAAATTCTTTTTTATAAAATATTATTTAAAATATATCCGGAACATTTTAAAACTAATAAAAATAAAACAACGATCGAAATAAAATATATATATTATATTCCGATATTATATACGATATATAACGAAAAATTTATATTATATTTTAAATAAATATAAAAAATTAACGTAAAATTATTATATAGATATAAATATTTAAA